>CAMOHE010044731.1:116017-133796 GCA_946598075.1 Artocarpus hirsutus
ATCTTCATGATAATGTAAGCATCGATTGTTATTTTCTGTGACTGTATTAAGATTTGTTGAGGGTTGAAATGATGATGATGACAGTTGTATATTATTAAAATCTAAGATGCTACATTAAACTGTGGTTTATTTATTTGTTTATGTCTTTATTTTAATTTAAGAGTTTTTATTTAAGTCCCGGGCAAATTACTTTGACGATTTGTATTTATTTTCTAATCTTTATTTTATTTAATAAAAACTGTTAACCCCCACTTAGGGGCGTTACAGCAAGATTTACGGATTTCAAGTGGATTAAAAAAGTGAGAATTGTATTTTTGAGAAAAAGGCATAATGGAACTAGAATAAGGTGAAAGTTTTTTGTTGACGCTGAACTTGCTTCCACTCTCCTCCTCCTCCTCATTTGTCGTTGGCTTCACCTACTACTACTAAACAACTCTTGTTCTGTTCCACATTGACCATGTTGTTTGTCGTCACGTGTTCTATAAGCTTACCCTTACCTCCATGAAGAAATAATCTTTCGTCTTGGCTCATTTTACTATTTTTGAGTGAGCAATTTGAGTTTTGACTTATGTAAAAAATTGTTGACTATAAAAAAAAAAAAGGAAACAAAGTTCATGGAGTAAACATAATAGTTTTTTTAGTTCAAGGAGCAAGATGACATACTTACCAAAGTTCAAGGGCAAAAAAAAAAAAAAATCTTTATGGATGGAATGTAAAAAAAAAAAACAAAGGCATTTTTGCTAACATTTTAAAGCTTGGGGACATTTTTGCTAATGTTTTAAAGTTTGAGGGGAGTAGGTATCAGTTTTCAAAATTCAAGGAACAAGATGACAAAGTAACTAAAGTGCAAGGGCAAAAGTAAAATTCATCCATTTCTAATTTAAGAATCTAACTCCATTGAACTAATTTAGTTTGTAAATTTAGTAAGATGGATGAGTACTAAACTAGAAACATCTAAAATTACAATGGAAGGAAAACATTTAATGAATCTTGCATAAATTGATTTGGAGAATGGCTGGTAAAATCTGGGATATTTTTCTTCAAATTTGATGTTTGATTTTACATTGTATACAAACTATTTTTAACACCAACAAAGATATATATATATATATATATATATATTAAAAATCTATTTTGAATTTTTTTTTCAAGTGAAATATAAAATATGCCTTTTTTGAAATGTAAATAAGAAAATATCTTTAACCATGTAAAAAGAGTGCATAACTTATATTGTTTCCTCTTTCATTGTTCTATATGCACCTACTGCTTCCTTTTTTTCCTTTCTTTTTGCACTTTTAATTTTGTGTGCTTCTTTTTTTTTTCACTAATTTACTTTTGTTCTTCTATTTTAAATTCTAAATCTTTAAACTATAATGAAAGAATGCATGTTTGATGCACCATTCATATTTGATCGCCTAAAGACCTCTTTTTTTTTTTTTTTTTTGACACTAAAAAAAGGTTTTTTCTGAGCCTCGAAGCTGTTTTAGTTTTTTTTTCAAAAAAAAGAGAAAATAACTGTATCGAAGAGAGGAACCTAACTAGGGTGAAAACAAAAAAAAATTGAAACTGTTTTGATGCCTAAAAACCAAAAAAAAAAAAAAAAAGAGGTCATTGATCAAATAAATTTTTTTGAAAAAGTCATTTTTAAAAAAGCCCCGTAAAAGTCTAATCTGCCTTGGTCTCCTACGATGCCATCATTATTGCACCGGAATCGTAGGACCAAGGAGAACCATGATATAGAAAAAATCTAAAAAGCAAAAGAAAAAATTATGTTGAAAAAGAAAATCAATGTTTTGGTTTTATTTTTTTAATAGTCTTGTATTTTGTTTCGTAAAAGTTTTGGAATTTTTATGGTTGTAAAAAAAAAGAGGAAGAAAACAATGTTTTGTTTTAGTGTGAAATACTATAATAATTAAGAAATACAACATTTTCATTCCATCGGTGACATTGTTGATGTCGGTGGTATTCGACGACGCCGTCGGTAAATTTTTATATTTATATATAAATATAATATTTTTATGTAAATATAATATTTTTAGGCTATTAGTGGTCCACTGAAGTTATTAGTGAATTTTTGTATTTACTTAGCAAATACGATATTTCTCGGTAAATATTGTATTTTCGGGCTACTGGCGATCCGACAAATTCGTTGATAAATTTTTATATTTATACTATAAATGCGGTATTTTCTAGTAAATATTATATATTTCTGACTGTTGTGTTCTGGCAAATTCGTAGGTAAATTTTTATATTTATATGATATATACGGTATTTTTTGATAAATATTGCATTTTTAGCCTCCCGTAGTCTAGAGAAATCGCCGGTAAAATTTTATATTTACACTGTAATACAATATTACTCCAGGCTACCAACAATATCAGCGTGAGAGAAGAATGAGAGATATAGAAGAGAAAGATGTAAGGTATTTTGGGGCTTTGTTTTCAATTTCTCATGAGTTATTTATCAATTTTTCATGATATGTTGTTTATTACTTTTTTAAAAATTATATGATATTATTTACTAACTTTTGAACAAGATTTGCTATTTTTCTTTTTCTCAAAAAAAAAAAAAATTGACACTAAGGGCAACTTTATTAAACCTGTGAGCGATAAAGCTACAAGTATCGCTATCTCCACTAAAGATTAAGAAAAAAAATGATGGATTGTTCATAGAGAAATTATTTCTTATAGGCATTGTTTACAGGCATGATTCGAGAGCAAAACACAAACCTTTCCTCATAGCCAATGATAGAGCAGTAGGCATTTAGAAGTTAACACACTTAAACATGGTATTGAGGACACCCTCCGAGTTGTAAATCACATCGCCACTCCTAACAAAGCTAAAATATGGTTTAACAGCCACATTAACATGCTCCGATTAATTTTGATCAAAATACTCCTTTCCAAAGAAATTTTAGAAAAATCTTTATAAATAAAATATTCTCTTTATGTTAACAAAAAGTAATAGGAATTAAGAACCAAAAAAATCAAAAAGACGTTTAATACATAACTATACCTTCTAGTTTTTATTAGTTTTCAATTTATCACTTTATTTTTAGAAACTACAAAGATATTTTTTGAGTTTTAAAAACTTGTTTTAATTTTATTCCTTGTAGAATTTTTCAATTGAGAAATATGAAGAAAAGATAAAAATACGTTTACTTAAGCCTAATTTGTTTATAAAGTATATGTTTCTTTTTAAGAAAATTTGTTAAAAAATATTTTAGAATTTAAAAATTCATAAAACTTAAGATCTTTTTTGAGATTGAATGTTTTATTTTAGAATTTTTTTAATGTTTTTAATCCATAAAATATTGTACAAAACTCTTCAAGGGTAATCATATTATTTTGCCTCATTTTTTCTACTCATAAAGATGAAATTAAAATAAGTTCTTAAAATTTAAAAAATACTTTTATAGTTTCTAAAAATAAAAGGACAAATTGAGAAAAAGTTAAAATTAGAATGTATAGTTATGTAATTAATCCAACCTTCATAAAGCCCTTGTATTTTAAAGTCTTCACCTACCATTTTGAGTATACTAAAGGCCCATTTGGTTTGAGTACTCTTTGTACTCAATAGACTCAAACGTGAATTCGAGTATTAAGAATCCTTTGGATATATGTTCGTTTTTTTCAAAATCTGAATCCTTTGAGTATCAAGAATTCAAGTTTTTAGAGTTCTGACTCATCCTAAACTTTTGATACTCGGATATCTTTGCTACAGTAAAAACTAAAATTCTCTCCTATATTCAAGGAAAAAAATATAATTTCTTCATTTGATATCCAATTGAGATAATTCTTTTTTCATTATGTTCCTAGTGAAGAGAGGAATAAATTAAGATCTACATTACATTTTTTTGGATCATTAACATTAAGATTTTATTAGATTTGTTAATAAATAAAAAACTATTTTCATTATCTTTCTAAACACAAATTTCAATTTTATTCCATACTCAGATTAAAACTTAAATGCACATCCAAACATCAATTTGAATAACAATTCAAATCACTAACTTAAATCTTTATTCAAATCACACTAACTCAAATCAAATCACCGATTCAAATCTATTTACCAAACGGATCCTAAAAGAATGTTTAGTAAAATCAATCATAACCAAAACTTTTAATTGTTATAATATAAAATTCTTATATATTATATTGATAAAATAAGTTATAATATAAGACCGTATATGTTACAAATTCTAATTAAAAGGCCACCACGTAATATTCGGCCAAAAAAAGAGCATACTTGGAAGTTTCCGAATTTCGGTGAAGTTTGAGGGCAGAAACTTGATTGATTTTAAATTATAATTACTAACCCATGCCGACAGCACATAACCGAAATAGTTTCGTATATTGTTTTGCTTTGGAAATGACGTGACGTCTACCGACGTTGAGCCACTAATTCTAGTTTTCCAAATGAACAAGCTCCATCATTGCGCTAGATATTTATGAAATCCTATCTCCGTAACCATATGAAAATATTCTATACCACTTTAGCTACATGTTGGTTTGTTTCATTGTCGTAATCCAAGCATGTAATTCAACAGTTGTTAACCAACTCAAAATTATTAATTTTAAAGAATACGATAGACGTTAGATAATAACGGAAAAGTCCTCCTTTTTCTTTTTTTTTTGTGCGAGTTCGTGAATCACATGTCACAAATTCAACGGCCCTCTTTTGAACACCTCCTTTGAACGCTTCTCCAGGAAGCTACACAACAAAACAAGATTTAAATTATTGCTTTCAATCGGAGACCAATACGAACAAAAACGGTTGCAGCCTTTCTGTCCGTCATTAGCAACCAACTTGAGCCATCGACTCGTCCTACGGTGGTTTTGAAATCCAATAAACGACATTAAAAAAAAAAAAAAAAAACATCCTCCTTTCTCTTTTCTTTTCTTTTCTTTTTTTGGCTTTTCGTTTTTAAGGAAAATAGTTTCCAATAAATAACACACCGTTTGTTCTTTGAACAGCAAAATTCTTTTTTTTTTTTCTTCTTTTTCGATTTTGTTCTAAACATTTGAACAGGTTATTGTTTCTCAGATTTCCATCCACCACCCAAATACCCCTCTTCTCTTCTCTTCTCTTTTCTCCTCCTCTACCAATTTTCCCTCTGTACACTAACAAGATTATTTCCATTGCTATTTATATTAAAAAAAGAAAAAAAAAAAGAAAAGGAAGGGAAATTTTAAGAACAAAGATCAGCTCCTGCATTGGCCTAGCTCGTTGCTCTGCAATTTGACCATGGCGATCAAATTTCATCTCTTATTTTATCTTTCTTTCATTTTTTGGTTTTCTCAGTTTAAACTATTCGATCTTGCCAACCCCGATGCGCTTAATCACAGCGTTCCTAACAGCCTCAGTGTGCAAATACAAACCATTCTGCTCAATCCCAGACATGTAGTTCCTCACTTCCTTTCTGATCATCTCTTGCATCACAGCCAGAAACTCTGCACTGAAGAACGGCTTCTCATACCCAAACTGACCGCTCTGATTCCCCCGACTCCCCACAAAACCCGCTTCTCCTCTCAACATCAACGCCTCCGGTATCGGCGGCACCGCTACGCCCACAGCCTGTGGAACCGCAATGCTCCGATTGCGTTTCGCTACTTCCGAGGAATCCGACGATGGAAGAGACAGACTGAGCGATGTCGGTGGATCGGCCGCGGCGGCGGAAGACGAAGTGTCAACCTGCTGTTGAGTCGTCGGAGAGACCGGTCCGGTTCGCGGAACCGGTCTGAAAACTTGGGAGAGAGGAACGGCGCCAGGCAAGCTCGAATCGCTCAAGTCGGATCCGGACGGGCTACCGGGGTTACCGGTACCGAGGCTGGCGGATCTCTTGAGAGGTGGTTGGTCGTGAGGCTCGCCGATAAAGTCCTCCGAGAGGGACGAGCATTTCCGCTTGAGCGTGGAGTTCCAGTGGTTCTTGATGGCGTTGTCGGTCCGGCCGTTGAGGAGGCGAGCGATGGTGGCCCACTTGTTGCCAAACCTCGCGTGGGCCCTGATGATGGTGTCGTCCTCTTCGGGAGTGAAAGGGCGGTGCTCCACCTCCGGCGAGAGCTGGTTGCACCACCGCAGACGGCAAGACTTGCCGGATCGGCCAGGAATCGACTTGCTGATCAGAGACCAGTTCCTTGGGCCGTAGTTCTGGACCAGCCTCCGTAACGCCTCGTCCTCTTCTGGGCTCCACGGACCCTTTATCCGATCCAAGTTTTTGTTAGTCAAATTCAAATCCATCTCCGAAAACAAAACTATAATTACAAAACGAAGAAGACAGAATAAAAACAAAAGATGACCCGATTTGATAACAAAAGAGAGTAATTTTAGTGTGGCTTGGGAAAAAATTTTTTGTACAGGAGATGGGCTTATTATTAGTAGAAGTGGTGGTGGAGGCGGAGCCTCACCTTGGTCTGAGAAAAAGAAGGCATTACAAGGGTGGAGGAAGGTATAAATATGGGGAGAGAGAAGGGGTTACCGGCTAAGCCGGTTGGTGTGACCGGTCATAGCCGTTGAGACTAAGGTGGATTCTTCCGGGCAAGGCAGTTACTCGCAATACAGCTGTCAAACTGACACGCGTTGCTTTTGCTTGGCACCTCGTCTTCTAACTTACACGTATATAGTAATATTTAACGAGAAATAAAATAAATAAACAAATAAATATGCAATCACTTCCTCAATTTTTTTTTTTTAGTTAGAGGAGGAAAATATCATGACTTTTGAGTAGAGTTAAATATAATTTAAATATTTAATTTATGGTTAAAGTAAAAAAATTTAAAGCTAATTAAGTTATTCTCATTTGCCATCACTCTCTTAATTTAAGCTTTGAAAATTGTAGAACAATATTTTTATGAATAAATGAAATAAGGATTAGTCCACTGTTCCAACTGTGCACGGTCATCTTCATCATCAATGCCCAAGTTCATCCCAATTTAACGATTGTCGATGTGTCAATCAACTGAATAATAAAAGGAGAAAAATTAAAAAAATAAATAATTAAAAAAGCTATCTCGGTGCACAGCATTATTATTTGGAGAAGCAAACTATGGGTGAGGTCCTCTTGCTTAACATTATTTTTCAAGTTTCATATTTCATTTTTATTTCCTTAATTGGAAAGCTTTGTAGGCGGCTTAAAAAAATAGCATACTTTAATAACGGATTAAAAGTTAAAAAGCACTTTGGGGGAGGGGGGAGCTTGAATTCAAACCAAAGGTGGCGTTTGTTATGGCATTTGGGCTAAGCTCAACGAATTTGAAACCACCCAAAAAAAAAAAAGAAAAAGGATTTTTTTCTTTCGAAAAAGCAAAAAAAAAAAAACGTTAAAAAAGAGGGTACGGTTGGGTTGGATAAAGGATAGTAAAAGAAAAAAAAGACTGGATAGGAGCGGACGACTTTGACCAAAAGCCAGCCTGGATGGCAATTGAGTGGGGGGATATTTTTAATAAATTGGTAGTGGGAAAAGGACGCACGGTAGTGCTGAGCTGGGCCGAAAAACGACAAAAAAGAGCTGCAGAATCGGGGGACGAACGGCACTCGAATTCTGTCAGTACAGGCTGTAAATGCCCAGCCCCACCCGACACTCGAGTGCCAATCCTCAACGGCCTACTCTCCACCTCCACGTGTCGGTCACGCTCCTTTCCTCTGAAACTGCCAAAACCGACTCCACCGGCTTTAGAGTTTTTGGACTAGACCTCACTTCACACCTTCCCCTCCCTCTCTCATTCTTTGTAGATCACATACCACGCTATAATCTACTACTGTTGGCGTTAATTATTGTATCTTGATTTTTTTTAATTTTCTATTTTTCGTTATAATCTTGTATTTGATATGTACTCCTTTTGTTGCCATAAAATTGGGAGGGTTTGCACAAGAAAACATTTTGTGTTGCCCATTTGATTTATTTTGGGCAGATTCCAATATTTCCAATATTAATTGTGCTGGAAGTTGATCAGTTATCTTGTTGAGGGATTTTCTCACTATACATTAAAAAACATGACAGGTGTTCCTAGATTTTGAAGATCAAATTACAAAAATCGTAGATAAAATTCAAATTGGATTTAGAGATACCATTGAGATAGCATCATCATAATATATCTAAATGGTTGGCGAGAAACCGATCAAGAGATCCAAACCGGCAAATTTGGTGCCCAACTTCTTGTTGGTCATAAATGTCCTCGGGTGTAGCCAAATGCTTATCGATAACATCACTCGTGAGGATTAGCAGCACGAACCACCCAAAAATAATAATAACTCGTACGGATACGGATCAACCATATTTATTGCCTAGTCTTAAACCACCCAATATGTTGTCTTTTGCTCCTCACTGCTAGTGGAGTTATCCGCCTTACTCTTTTACCAAGCGCATAAGTGAAATATACGTTTAATTTAAGCTTTTGATTTTTATTTTGTTTTCTGTCTGTGTTCACGTTTTTATCTTTTGGCTAGAGAACAACATCCATTAAAAGTATCAATCAAACAATCCGGAAAAAAAAAAAGGACAAAATGTAAAGTTTTTACCTCTCATTTAAACCAAATGTAATTACCAATTTAGCATTGAGAACCAACGGCATAGCCTTGAGGAAATTGTGTTACAATTGTCGGGAAAAAGAGGGGGGCCAAAATTATATAAAGACTTTGGAAAAAAATTGCAGACGCTCAAAAGCTCTCCGACCAATGATTATTATTAATTTGATAAAGTGGCAATTCTTTCCTTTACAAACCAAATTATTTTGCTGGATACTTTTTTTTTAAAAGGGTCAATTACTAAATACTTAACTTGGAAGAAGAATAAAATGAAGGCACTGGTGGCCCTTTTAAGACCACACGCACTTTGTGGATGCTCTCGTCTCCAAATCAGTGCTATTCTTAAGTATGCCAGCAGAAACAGCCAATAATATTATAAGAGAGCGACGTAGAAACAAACAGAGCCGTCCTTTTCCCAACACAGCCCACAGTGGCATACAAATTAGCGGCACAAGAAGAAAACAAGGGAGTGTTCGGTATAAGGGCTTCTGCGATTTGACCCATACGACTGGTTCAAATTAGCGTTTGAATGTTTATTTGTTGAAATAGTTTTGGCTTTGGATATAATGTTTAAACCCATGCAAAAACGGATTTTAATTGATTTAGTTGAGAAAAGCTATAACATATAAGAGTTTTGTATTAAGATATATTTTTTTTAAATTGTAACATATACGAGCTTTATATTATAATAATTAAAAATTTTGGTCCTAACTTATATTGTCAAACATTATATTAGATGATTATACCAAACGTCAATGAGATTGTTTAAAAATCAAATTGAAACTTAAAGTTAAAATTTAAACATATAACATATTAAGATTTTATATTATAAAAAATTTTAACATATAAAAATATTACAGTATAACAATTAAAACTAAAAAGTTTTAACAATGTTGTAAACGAAGATCCCACCGAAAGAAATACTCCAGTTTTAAGGCGCAAGATAAGATAAGAATTGGGAGGGTGGGAAGCACGCTCGCCTCGGCCCGGCCAGTGCGATTTGGGGTTGTTAAAACAGAAAACGGCAAAGAAAGTAAAAAAAGTTAGGAAAGCAACAAAAACACAAAAAGCACAGGAAAGATATCAAGGGAGGGTGGAACCCAGAAACCTAAGTCTTAGATAAGCAAATCTTTACGCGGGAAACAGCTGTATGGAACTCCGCCAATTACATAATACACGCACTCTCACGTGCCACGCGCACCTATCACCCACCTAACCCTGTCCTTTACCCGTACTCCTCACGTGAATCAGCCACAGCACGAGTGCATCTCACGTGAGGTCCACACTGTAATTCATGTTTATCTCCTCCTTGCCGATGTTTCGTTAATTCAAACATTTTCTTTGCCCTACTCGGGGAAAAATTCCTTCATTTGATTTCTTATTTTATGAAAACCAGGTTATTTAAATATGAAATACAAAATTTCAAGACAAATATTTAGAAACAACTTCTGTACTAGAAATGAAATACATATGACTTTCCAAATTCGTCCTGTCTTTATTCTAAAAAATAAAAAGCAAATAAATTAATTTTATTAGTTATATGTTTAATTTATTACAAGGAGTTTTTTGTTTTTTGAAGAATCTAACAAGGAGATTTAAGTAAATAGCATTCTTACTTTTGATGTAGTAAATAGCAGTAAAATTTGCCTCATAAATTATTATTTTATAGAAAATAGATTTTTTACCCAATAAGTTTTTATTTACCTAAATATGCTATTTACTATCAATATTTTTTATTTACTTACAATTAATTTTATAAAAGTGTTATTTACTACAATTTTGGTTTCTAATATTCATTCAAACACGCCATTTTAATTATTTGTGGAGCCAAGTCTTCGTAATTTTTCCACTTTTGGACGTACATTACCAAATTTACCATTACAGCTATCACAAGTTAGTAATCATGCTCGTAAAAGGACTACATAGATAGGAATCCTTCCCACAGTTGGCCATCACATACATACATACATACAAGAGAGAGAGAGAGAGAGAGACTAATTTCTAGTCTAGCAAACGAATACAAAAGTTCAACTCCAATCGCGAATCTTATTCAGATTAGCTATGATATAGACCTAAGTCTAAATCTATCAAACCAAAGTCACAGAATGGTCCTAAGGGTGGGCAAGGTGTGTAGATCACATTGCCAACATCCGTGCATCCTGTTTTTTGTGGAAGACAATCATGGCAGCCCTTTCCTTTCCCACTCAAGGGTACCTTATGTACCTCACATCTGCGGATCAATATCTGTACAAAATCTGTATTTATTTTTTTCCCTTAATATATAAAAATCAAATGTCAATTTGTTTATACCATACGTTAGCCGAAAGTCACATGCTTTAGAAGAATCAACGATGTTTCCCCAGCACTACAGTCTCTATTTTTAAATTCAAGACAAAACCTTAGCTCTTAGGCACTCTTTACCTTTAGAATTTTTTAACAATTAATGTTGGCCAACGAGGTAAATATTATAGCTAAACTGCAAAATAGTACAATAATGTAAGACCAAGATCTCTTCAGTTTTTAATTAATCCCTTAAAAAAGTTATCCTTCATGCGCCCTTTAATATTAATAATATCGTTGTTGTTTTCCTAGGATTATTGTTGGTAGTAGTTAGCGATCCAAGTTAGTATAATATTCATTTTTTATTCAATTGCATGTGCCAAGCAGTAGCAAACACCCCTTGTGAAGAAAACTACATCACTGCAACGAAGGTTCGTACCACACACAGGATCCAATCATGTTACTTTTTTAATTAGCGAAAAAGGAAATAAACAGGAGTTTTTCGAAGGTTCTTGGCTTCGCCGCTATTGTAACAGAGGAGAGGGGATATATAAATTCAATTGTCTTTTTATATATATTATGTAAAGGGGCTGTCATTTCTAGAGTTATTGGAAGAATTATAAAAAAAGCACAGCAAAATTAAGAGGTATGTGGTAATCTTATACATTTAGGTTACATATGTGCTTAGAGTAAAACATCCATAAAAATCCTTTTAAATCAATCATCTGCTCGGAATTCAGAAGATTCTTTTTTTTTTTTTTGGGTAAAAAAGTTTTTTTTTATTTCCTTTTTATCCAGAGGGAATTATTCAAATCGAGTAATAAACATTCCCAAGAAATTTCCCTCTCCTGTAATTAGGCAAATACTTGAACCGGAAGCCAAAATCAGAGGTCCGTTTTCGTAACGGTCGTGTAGCTCCAGCCAAAAAAAGGAAAATTTTATTTATTTTTATTATTTTTTAAAAGAAAAAACTGGGTAGGACCCAAGAACTTCGGCCCAGGAGTGCCACTGACGGGAAGCCGAGCCGACAGGCCGTGGCGCAATTTTAGAAGTTTTATTGATATGTGGGATGACATGGCAGGTAATACACCAAATTTCAAATGATCCAGCAATAAAAAAACTGCCACGTAGTTCGTGCCAGCTAAAACGCACTTGGCTTGACAGAATCAAAATGCTCAGATTCGATGGGAGAAGAGTGGGGCCCATGCTTAGCATGATTTTCCGCGACCATGCATCCATCGTACAACGTGTTGCCTGCAGCAATGTACGGCCAAATTGATTACCTTTACAGTTTTCTCTCTTCTCATTTTTAAGGGAATTGCTTTTTTGTGGAGAAATTAACTCGTACATTTGTCTGATTGTATGTCGTCATCGGTACAATTCTATGTCTTCATACAATTCCAAATGAGATCACACGCACAAAATTAAATTAACGTCCCACTAATTTGAATATATACCGATTCTCACACTCTCTCTCCTTCTTTCTTTTTTCGAAACGCATATTTACCAAGGTGCTTTGTGTAAGATTTGTAAGGATTATTTGCATGTGTGAAATCAGAGACCACTCAACCTAGTTGTGGAAGCACATAGATTTTACAAGCCTTGTACATTGTAGGAAATAAAATAGTAAATTCTTTAAAGAGTAAAATTACATAGCTTCATGAGATATAATTTTTTAAAATGCTTATAAATTTATTTACTTAATTTGTTGTAAACCAGTTTACGTAACGTGACATTCAAAGGAAGGAAAAATTATTGATTATGAGTCTCCCATAATTCAACTCAAAAGTCACTAACAACAACCACATTAGCTGTCAACTAATGTGGTCACGGACACCCTTAACTTTATTATGCGATTGATGGACCAAAACTTCCTTGTAACCAATATCTCCGGTGCCACTATACCTTATGGTCTTAGGCAACAAGTTAATTTTTCAGATAAACCAATTCGTTATATCTTGGATTGTCTATATATCGTTTAGAATCAGTATTTTGTAGTCAATTTATGTACTTGAAATACGTTTAAAACAAAAAGAAAGAAATTATTCAATCTTATGAGAAATAAAAAAAGACACTTGAAACAAGTTTTGGTTATTTCTATAATATGCATCATTCCTACGTCCTCACCTACCCAATTAAGAGAACAAAAAAAAAAAGTTGAGAAACGTGATTCTCATGGTTGTATCAAAAATGGAAAAAGGGCCCATCAGACAAGTGCAAACTTTTTTAAGTCAAAATTCGGCCGAGTTAATGCTCAATAGGCATCTTCCTCTGGTCACCCGTCTTGTTATTAATATCTTATGTCCAATAATAGTTCTCATGTTGTTTTATTAAAGCAAAGGAGCACTATCCCTATATAATAATAATAGTAATCAGTTAGTAAATTACGGCCAAGAAGTTTTTTCACGTCAGATTTTGTAGTTGGATGACTATTGAATAAGTTTTTCTTCGTCAAAACTTAGAAACGGCTGTTTAATTTCTTATTTTTTTTAAGGTTTTGGTGAGTTGAACAAATCTGTGCTTCACTATATAATTCTAACGTTGAAGAATTGCAAACTTTGGACTGCATAATGTGTTGGCTTTCGAACACAACCAAGATTATAAGAGTGAAGTTCTTTCCTTCTAGCTTTTTGGTTGCGTCAACAGTTAATTGTGTACATGTGTGATTTCATTTTTAGGTCTAATTAAACTTTACAAATAAACAATGTCAAAAAAACTTCCCAATTATATATTGTACTTGACTACTTGTAGATTTAAATTTGGTCTTTTACCAACTTTATGTTCAAATTTGTAATATAAATGAAATAGTAAAACAGACACGAGAGATTGGTATTGGTATCACAGTTTGATAATCACCTATATCTCTGGGGTCGCACCCAAATGTATGAATAGTTCACTAAGTAATAAAAGTTATAACTCAATTGGATTTATTTATCCCGAGACTCCCTCTCTAAGTATGAAGCTTATGACTTATAACTACCTAATGAACATGCTTAACGAGATCCCTTCAATATAAAGTTTTCTCCCGAAAACCTAAATCTCTTCTCCTGAAGAAATGAAAATAAAAAGGCTCACAAAATAATCTCTTTGAAATTCTAAGACTCTCAAGACTTAATAAGACCCCTTGTGAGACTTTAGTTAAATAGACAAAAGTGTCAACTAATGAAATCTTCAAAGCAATCCACTGGCCGAATTTTGTTGCTGATTCTGTTGTAACAAATATGGCATGAATTTGTAAATTTGGAACTAACTTTTGATGAAATCTTGAAATCTCCAATTAAAGTAGCATGATTCTGATAGAGATCTTTATGAACCTAGAGGAGTTATTAACCAAAACACAAATCAAGTTTTGGAAATAAGTAACCCGTGTAATTTCAACTTTCCAAAAACACACACATCAAATCAACTAGTTTACAGATATGAAATAGTTTCCATAACCCCTTGCTGTACATCAAAATGTAAATCAATTAGGGTTTCCAAAAACAAGCAAGGTTTGACTTCATCAAACAGGAAACACAAATAAGTATAAGTTTAAGGCAAAAACTGAAACTTTCCAAAACTAATTTCCTACATCAAAGCAGTCACATCAAACAAATCATGCAATAGACAAAATAATGCCAATTCTAGAATCCCAACAAATTCTTGTTTGAATATTAAATGGATGCAATTCTTTTATTGAGACATTTACACTATGTTTGGTAGGAAAGAAAAATAAAGGGAGGGAGAATAGTATAGGGAGACTGGTGGGCGGGGGAGAGGGAAAATCCCTTGCTTGGTTGGAGAGAAGGGAGAGGAGACATAGAGGGATAATCTCTCCCTTCGGGCCAACCAATTCGAATCCTTCCATTAATTAAGGAATTCAACTAATCCAACTAAATCTAAATTAAAATGGCTTCTTATCCTTCATATAAATAAATTACTATCCGATAGTAATGTATAATACATAACTTAAAAGAATAACTACCATCCATTTTTTCAACTATCACTCCCTCTTACCAAACAACATAAAAGATTATCGTAATTCTCTCCATTTTTTGTATTCCCTATCCCTCTAGCTCTCGTTATCCTTCCTACTCTCCATCCTTTATACCAAATGGAGCGTGCCACGGTCAAGAAGCAAACAAGTCATGCCACCCACCCTAATCTTCTAGCACGCATATTGTCAAGCGCAAAAAATTAAACCTAATTTAGTGACACTTTTATCCTCTATTATTATGCAAATTTCGGATATCATAATGGTTCTATTCTTCTTTTTCTTTCTCTCCTTTCCCATAATATTTCCGACCTCGCCATAGCTTGCTAATAACATTGATCCGTCGCCAAAGTTGCCCTTGCAAAACTTGATGGTATGGAATTTTTCTTATCTGCAAATTCTAAACGTTTCCATTGGCAAGGCTGTCATCCACGATCCATCACTTGTCTCCTTTGCCATACTCTTGCAAAACAAAAGGTATGGTTGGATAAAGAGATTTGGAATGGTCCCGATGATTGGTGTTTTTTGAATTTTTTGTGCATGTTTAGTAGAGATGTGTAATGGCAAAGTGTGAGATAATTTGGAAGAAAAAAGGATGGGAAAACAAAGAAGGAGATGAAACCCTAGTAGCAGCTTCTTTGTTGGCCTCAAGGCCGGATCTCTATGCCGCCAGTGGTCATCTTTTGGAATCTTTTTTTTCTTTTTTTGTATTTTTTAGATCATTATAGTAATAAATAAATATTTACATACTGTTTTTAATACTTGTGTGAGAAAACAAACAGTAGCATCGTAAGTGGCTACCATCACTGAAATTTTAGTATGATCACAACAAACTACCTCCTAGAATTAGGTTAAATAGTGGTAGTTTTTGTTTGACTATGAAGTATCTCATTAAGATAACAACGGTCTTCAGGCTAATCTTGCAGAGTATCATAATAAGCTACGATAATGTCCAACTGGCTATTCCCAATTGTCAAAATTTTTAAATTTGCTAAGAGATACCTTTACGTATCGTGGAGAGATGACAACGATTGTCGGTTGCCGTAAGTTTAGTATTACAATAGGGTACCTCTATGTATTATAGTAGGATACTAGCTATAGACAACGTCTAGAAGCGAAATTTACACAGAATACTCTCTCATGCACACTCCTTATTAACTTTTCCACCCCCTGTTTGATACTTTTCAACACTGCCCCTTTTTGTTATTTTTTAAATAATAATTTTATATTTACTGTGTTGCCGATTAAAGTATATCCATTTTACCTGATCGGATTTTCATTTAATTTTTTCGGAAAACCCTAAGTTAACTATGAGAAACTCTTTCTCTCTCATAGCTCTCTCTCTCACATCATACATCGACCCCTTCCTCTCTCCTCCTCTGCCTCGTCCCTCTCTCTCCCTCTTCCTCTTTCTTTTTCGTTTCTCTACCCTCCTCACTTGACAAAGACAAAGATCGCATGGCAACCATTGTTGACAATGAAGACCACGAATTTGTCCAAGTTCGACGGCACCACTATCTTCATGATCTCCTCGGTGCGATTTCTTCTTTGTCAATCGGCGTTATAGATCCAATGATGTCTTGAAGCAGATCAGCGATCTCCTCTGTCAAGATCTCCTTCATTTTGAAGTTTAGATCAACGCAATCTCTCTATCTTAGTAGTCATGGGCCATTGGATCATTGACAACAATCTTCCTGAGGGTGTGAAGCCTTGCGATCTCTTCTATGAGTTTTTCATATACGAATCCTTGCATCTTAAGAGTACCCAAACATATTTCGGCGACGGCAATGAAGTTTCCTCAGTGTTGGTGACGACACCGGCAGCACTCGCGCAGGTCCTTCTCTCTCTTTCTCCTTGTGTCTCTCTCTCTCTGTGTGTCTTTGCAATGCATTTGTGCGTGTTTGAATTTTGACAATTGTGCATGTTTTGCGGTTAGATTGTGGTTTTCTTCATGAGTTAGATTGTGGTTTTCTTCTTGAGTTTTGATGAATTAATAATGTTTTGCTACGACATTTGTTGAAATGAATTCAGACGTTCTTAATTGTAACACCCTGAAGTTAATTAAGTGTAATTAAAATGCTAAATGGTGGGTTAGTGTACCATGATGAGTGTTTTAAACTTAATTTGATTACTTTGTGGAACCCTTGTGTTAATTACTTTTTGATGATTTTTAATTGTTCTAAATTGTTTTTAATTGTTGATTTAAGTTTTAATAAAACAATTTGATTTGAAAACAATGTGTAGTTGCTCACAGCTTTGTGCAGTTACTTTTCTCTCTCTTCTTCTATTTATTTCACTTTCTCTCTCTCTTCTCTTCCCTTCTCTCGGTTCACTCTCATTCTCTCTCTCAATCTCTCAAAATTTTGAAACAAATTTCGTTTTCAAGCTTCGGGCTAGGAGATCGAAGGCTCGGGAACAGGATTCAACAACAAAAACAACGTTTTCAAGCTTTAATTCGAGGTTAGATTTAAAAACTCAAAGTTTTTCTATTTTTCAAGATTTTCTTGCATTTTGAAATTTTAGAGTTTCTAAGCCTAGAAAAGCTTCAATCTAAGTTAGATGGACTTAGATTAGCTAGAATGTAAACTTTATTTCATCAAAAACGGATTAGAATCAAGATTTTTCATTTTTTCTCTATTTTCTCTATTTTTGGATTTTTGAGAAAATGTTGTTTAAAACTTGTTTTAAATCACTAAAAAGTGTTCTATTATGATTTTCTATTGTTTATGAAGATTATCCATGCCTGGGAATTGAGAAAACAGGTTAGATTTGAAGATTTGAATTCGGGAATGCCGAGACCCGTGCGTGAAAATTTTTAAAATTTTTCCAGATCGGCAGGCCGAACTTCGTGTTCGGCAGGCCGGATTCATCCGACCGGCAGGCCGAACCTAGAGATGTTCGGCCGACCGAACCTGTTCCTCCGGCAGGCCGAACTGTGCAGTCCGACAGGCCGAACCAGAGGAACCGGCAGGCCGACCGAGCCAGGAGAAATTTTGTGATTTT
>CAMOHE010044732.1:4463-21692 GCA_946598075.1 Artocarpus hirsutus
CATCATTACCCACTTTGTTTTGGGGATATGCACTACATACTGCAGTATTCTTCTAAACATAGTTCCATCTAAGTATATTCCAAAAACACCTTTAGAGTTATGGAATGGTCGCAAACCTAGTATGTGACATATCTGTATATGGGGGTGTCCAGCACATGTACTGAAAGGAAAGACCGGGAAGCTAGAACCACGTTCTGAAGCATGCTTGTTTGTGGGATATCCAAAGGGAACGAGGAAAGGTTTGTTTTATAGTCTACAAGAAAAGAAGGTATTTATATCGACAAACGTCACTTTTTTAGAGAATGATTATATGACAAACTATAAACCTCATAGCAAAGTTGTACTTGAAGAGTTACTTTTTGATCAGATCAGATCAGACCGCAACCAACAACTATTGTCGAAGGACAAAAAGAGGAGACAACA
The DNA here is from genome assembly GCA_946598075.1 of Artocarpus hirsutus. Taxonomy (NCBI): domain Eukaryota; kingdom Viridiplantae; phylum Streptophyta; class Magnoliopsida; order Rosales; family Moraceae; genus Artocarpus; species Artocarpus hirsutus. Next base: position 4,887 of record CAMOHE010044732.1, read on the forward strand.
TCTCCCGATAGAATGTCATACCACCTTGATGTAGTGGAAGGTTTGTGAGACCACCTGCTTGTTATAGGGAAATTGGAAAAGCACATGTTGTTATCTTTGATAATGGTGAGGATGATCCATTGACATATCGTGATGCAATGGAAGATTCTGAGAAAGAAAAATGGCTGGAAGCTATGAACCTTGAAATGGAGTCAATGTACTCCAATTCAGTCTAGGAACTTGTAGACATACCTAAAGGGATAAAACCCATAGGGTGCAAATGGATTTACAAGAAGAAAAGAGAAGTGAACGTGAAAGTTGAGACTTTCAAGGCTAGGCTTATGGCAAAGGATTATACCTAAAAGGAGGGAGTTGACTATAAAGAAACTTTCTCATTTGTAGCTATTCTTAAATCTATTCAGATTCTTTTATCCATTGTTGCTTGTCTTGATTATGAGATATGGCAAATTGATGTTAAGACTACCTTTTTGAATGGCTATCTTGAGGAAAGCATCTATATGGTGCAACCAGAAGGGTTTGTAGTCAAAGGTCAAGAGCAAAAAGTTTGCAAGTTACAGATGTCCATCTTTGGACTCAAACAAGCTTCAAGATCTTAGAACTTGAGATTTGATGAAGATATCAAATCTTATGGTTTTGATCAAAACATTGATGAACCTTGTGTATACAAGTACATCAAAGATAAAAAAGTGGTCTTCTTAGTTTTTTATGTAGATAATATCCTACTCATTGGGAATGATGTAGGCGTATTATCTAATGTAAAGAAATGGCTCGCCAACCGATTCCAAATGAAAGATTTGGAGAGGCAAGTTATGTTCTTAGAATCCAACTCATAAGAGATCGTAAGAACAAATTGTTGGTGCTGTCTCAAGCATCGTATATCGATAAGGTGCTCATCAGATTTTTGATGCAAAACTCCAAAAAAGGTAATTTTCCTATACGTCATGGAGTTTATCTTTCAAAAGAGTCATGTCCTAAAACACCTCAAGAGGAAGAATACATAAGACAGGTACCCTATGTATCTGCAGTGGGAAGTCTAATGTATGCCATCTTGTGTACAAGACCTAACATTTGCTATACGGTGGATATAGTCAGTTAGTACCAATCTAACCCAGGATTAGATCATTGGGTAGCGGTTAAACATATTCTCAAGTATCTCAGGAGAACGAGAAACTATATGCTGGTATATTCCAGTGAAAATTTGATTCCTATTAGATACACTGATTTTGATTTTCAATCAGACAAAGACACACGTAAATCTACGTCTAGATCAATGTTTACTTTTGGTGGTGGAGCCATAGTTTGGAGAAGCATCAAATAATATTGTATTGCTGATTCAACTATAGAAGCTGAATATGTGGCTGCTTGTGAAGTAGCTAAAGAAGCTGTTTGGTTCCGTAAGTTCTTAAATGATTTGGAAGTAGTTCCAGGCATGGATAAACCACTCACACTGTATTGTGATGACAGTGGTACAGTGGCAAATTCAAGAGAACCTAGAAACCACAAAAGTGGAAAGCATATAGAGAAAAAATATCATTTGATCGGAGAAATAGTGCATCGAGGCGATGTGGAAGTTGTGAAGTTAACGTCGAAAAACAACCTTGCCGACCCTTTCACCAAGACGTTACCTGCAAAGAGCTTTGAGGGACACTTGGAAGGCTTAGGTCTTAGTAACATGTCTCACCTGCTTAGAGCAAGTGGGAGATTGTTGGGTTTGGTGCCCTAAAAGCCGTGACATTATACATATTGTTAATAAATAAATAAAGTGACATTTATAATTATTTTGGTTGCTTATATGTATTATGAATACCTTCAAAAAATCAAGAAAATTCCATGATTATTTATGAGACTATAAATTTAGCATATAAGTGCTTAGGGATTAAATTTATAGATAATAATCTAAATAGTAATAATTAATTAAATTTTGGGATCTTTAACTAAATATTATAAGTACGGTCCAATCTCATTTAGAATGAAATAATTATTATCCGGATTATTAATGTGGAGACATTAGATTAGAGGTAGTTTATACAATGAGATTATATAAGACTAGACCAAATAAATTATGAATCTCTAACAATCATCCATTACAAATAGAATATTCAAATTTATCACAATGATGATCATATATTTGATAGTCTTAATCCTAAGTATTTGTTAGATTTCTATTTATGACATTATGTTTTTTGACTTGCATGGTAAGATTTGTCAAAGCACAGATCATAACTTAGCATCTTGGAAACATAATATAATAAATGGCTGGAAATAATATTTTACAGATATGAAATCCATTCCTTCCTTATAGAAGTTAGAAAAATAGTTCTCTTGAGTAATAATTCAAGGTTTGAATAGTAGAGTGCTCATTCATAATAAGATTATGAATTAACTGTTCATTAGAGAATTATTGAAACTCAAGGATAAAGATATTATAAGAGAGGCAAACAAAAATTGGGCCTAGCTCTTATTATGAACTATTTATGGTGGACTGACTTATATGTAATGATTATGTCAATAGACTACTCGCTTATTTTTTTTGAGTAATTTCACTATAATCTCAAGAGTTCAGTTTCAGGTTTTTAGTGGAATTAGACTGAAACTAATAAATTTAACACATTAATCAAAGAGTTTAATTAATTGTCAAATTTATTGGAGCTTGGGTAATAGGTCCATAGGTCCCCAATACCACATCTGTAGCACTGTATTGGATTTATGCATAGAATGAATTATACATATTTAGTTTAGATTTATTGAATTCTGAATTAATTATTTCACACTTGAATTATTAATGTGACATAGAAAAATGTTCTCTGTGACACATATTGTAATGTGATAAATGTTGTCACATTTAACTAAGAATTAGTTAATTAATTAATTGATTAATTTTAAAATCTATTCTTAAATAAATGTGATTTATTTTTGAATTTATATTTAGATATATATATATATATATATATGGTTTTGAACCAAATCTTTTTATATATAAGATTTTATAATATATTAATATAAAACAAAAAAAAACTAAAATGTGAACTTCGCGCTAATGTGAAGTTCAAGATATATATATATATATTAAAAAAAAATGTGGACTTCACGCTTACTTCATGATATATATATATATATATACATATATATATTAAAGGTTAAAAGAATCACATATGTGATTCGGTTAATAAAAAACAAGGAAAGGAAAAAGGTAATAATCATGTAAAATATATCATTTCCTCATATATCAGATATGGTGGTTATTTTAAATTTGAAATTAATTAAAAAAATTACTAATGACTCAGATATAAAAAGAGAGAGATAACAGTTATCTTAAGAGATTTTTTATTCACATAACTTTTGTAGAATACTTAGAGAGAAAAACTAAGTGTTCTTCTCAGAAAAAAAAAAAGTCTGCTATCTCATATGTTGAGTACATCGCAAATTTAGAAAAGTGTGAGAAAAATTCATTCTTGTAATTTGACGCCCATTCGTCTTTTCATTGGTGTGGATGCTGGATTGGAAGATCGTGGTGTCAGAGAAGAAAGTTAGTATACTTTGATAGTCTTCAAAAAAGGTTAGTAAAATTCCTAAAGCTTTTATTATTTAAATTATATAGCTATTTTCGATGAACAAAGTTTATTTTTAGAAAATTTTTATTTGTCAACAATCCGTTCCTTCCGCTATGTTTCATATTTTAAATCCAACAACTAATATTTTGCATCATCTGACACCTAATGAGTTGGTTGCGCCTAAAAATTATGTCGACTATATTCAAAAGACTAAAAATCCAACAGATCAGTTCCTCTCAAACTATAGTAGTAATTTGACAAAGAAAAATTCTGCAACAACGGTTGAAAAAAAAAATATCTTGCCAGAAAGATACAATTAAATTGTCAAATTAGATTTGACTAAAAGTTTAATGAAACTTGATCCAAATTTAACCGTATAAAATTATTCTTTTAGCTGATAGGTCATGCTCCATCACTTTAAAAAAAAAAATCATCAGATTAATTCTTCAAGGGTATGTTTTAGTGATTTGGGTTCCAAAAAACTAATGTTAGAATTAGGGTGGTCACTAAAAGAATTGACTAAATTTATTTGTTTTCAACATCTATTTGTCTGATTTGTCCAGATCCACCCTTTGATAAACAATATTCTAATGGACAATATAAATGTTATTTGGCATTCTTAGCTGAAACTATGGTTCCAAACCACTATTTTAATAGTGTTGTTCCTTACATACTAAAGTGTTTTTATTTTCAATTTTTAGTTCCAACTGATTCGTCAAAACGACTTAATAATTCTCGTCCCTAGTTCTTGTCTTCTACTTCTAAAATTAGAAATGGGGGAAAGAATTAATTATAATCAGTTCTGCTATTTGCGTTCATAATTATTTTAGAAGTATTGAAATTCTTAAATAAAGTCAAAAGACAAGAACCACTAATTAATTATTTCTTTTAACTTATGCTAACATAACTATATATATTTATATACTTTGTCTTATTCCGTTCAAGATAATGCCAAGCAGACTAACAGAAACATAAACCCAACATCTAGTAGTAATAGTACAACATCTTGATCCCTTGCAGTCTTTCTATCAATTTACGCGTCAACGAGTCATGCCTCCTTCCACGACTGGAGCCATTGCCAGCTCACGATTCTTTTCCTCCACGTTTCCATGCCAACCTGTGTACACATTATTATTATTATTATTATCTTCTGAAGCCAACCACGTCAAAATATCGTTCCTCAGTCAACCCGACAAGAAGTAAATTTTATGTCATTTTTTCTGTTAAAAAAGAATTGTTCAAAAAAATTTTTTATTTTTTTATTCTTAAAACATTATTTTGGAAACAATCTCAATCATGGTGCAAAAATAAAAAAATAAAAAAAGAGTTTTGGAGGACAGTATATTACTAAACCATTAAATTTTAATATTAAATATATTTTTTTATTGGATCGTATCTTAGGTTTGTTCTTTGTCCTTTCCTTTCTAAATCAAGCTTTCATTGAAAAGAAAACAAGCACAGAAAAAGACAAGGGAAGAAAAAGTCACAAAGGAACTTAAGCCACGGCAGCAGCCCGTCCCTAGCACGGCAAATAAATAAACAAATAATTAAAAAAATCTCAACCAAAATAAAGATAAAAAGATAACAAAGACTAATATATATGAAGCTTCTTGACATGGTCCTCAAAAATCAGAAGTCATAAATCAGAGTCCTTTGAATTCAAACCCAAATCCTCCGGCAAATTTTAGTACCTTTAATTCAAAATAAGATACAATTAAATAACTGTGTTATTCTAAGTTCTAATGAGAAAAATGAGACACAAAAACTTAACCAACAATGACAGATCAGAGAGACGTTAACTTACAAATTCTCCGGCAATCAGAAGTCACAAAATCAATAGGTCTTGCAACTATTTCTTTGGAAAAGGCAAAAGGCAAAACAAGTACAAAATCAAAACTCAAATTCTCTGGTAACTAAATTTTAGTACACAAAAAATCAAATTCTGAAAATTCGACCCAAAAATTTGAACAACAACAGAACAGACTCTAGAGACAGATGTTGAAGATGAATGAACCTATAATTAAAGGAATGAAAGAATTACCAATTTGCATGTTGAATCCACGGTTCTCGAGCTCGCGGTACTCTTGGCACAAGGCGCAGTATTCGCAGAAGCAATGGACCAAGCAATCACCGCAGGGATTCTCCTTAAGAGCGTACTGCTGCCTCATCTTCGACCGGTAAAAGCACGAGTAAAAGCACGCGCATCCCGTCACGCATGCAATCAGCGTGTACAGCGCCCCGCTCGCTCCACAAGCTAATTCATTATAATACATATGTAAGACATTAAACATACTTTAACATTAATTAAGATCTATATATGTGTGTGTAAAAGTTAAAGTACATACATGTGGATCCTTTGTCTATAATCTCAGCAATTTGGCCAAAGGTAACGCAAGGACACCAGAAAGTTATGCAGCCTGAAAAAAAAAAAAGATTAGATTTGGTTGGTTAATTTATTTGATCAAAAGTTCTTGTAGGTTTGTGCTTATGGCGAAGGAATTCGAGTAAGCTTACAGTTTCTGACGTCGGAGAAGCAGTCAAAGAGACCGGTCGACCAGGGGACCGGATCACGCGGCCGGAGGGGAAGTGGTCCCGCATAGGGTGGCTGGGGGCCGTAGCTGTCGGTGTAGGAGCTCACCGGGATGCCGGTCGACAGGTTGTCGGTCGCCGGTGCCTGTGCTGGCGCCGGGACTGTGTACTTGTCGTAAGTTGACTTGGGATCAGATGAGTACATGGTGGCTTGTGCTGGCGCCGGGGCTGTGTACTTGTCGTAAGTTGACTTGGGATCAGATGAGTACATGGTGGCTTGTGGGGGGAAAAAAGGGGGGTGGGACTGAATAAATGTGATGGGATTAGAAAAGTGATGTGCAAGGTGGTATTTATAGATAACTCCCTAGGATAGAAAATAATAGTTTGAGGGTATTAATGCCCCCAAAAAAAAAATTATTACGGGAACAGACTGTGTTAAAATTCTAACCTTATAAACCGATAATTGTTGAAAAAATTTGTCACTCTAGTGCATGTGGTAGGTAGTGTGGATTTCTTACCAAGTAGAACTTTACAAACAAAATCTCAAGAAAATTAAAAAAGAACTTTGCCAACAAACAATTGTTATACAAATCAAGTAACTGTTGTTGGTTAATTGGAAGAAAAAAAGTTTTGGTATGGCGGGTTTGCCGGATTGTGATTGTTGTCAGGTAATTTACTAGACAGGACCATTTTTAGCCGTTCAAAAAAAAAAAAAAAAGACTGGACCAGACCATTACAAAATGGTTTTACATGTGTACTGTTATTAAATATCACGTCACATCATTACATTATTTTTAAAATTACTAAATATATCCTCAAGCAATTGGTCAGTATACGGTATCTTTCGTAGTTACCAACCGGTATTCAAAATTCTCCAAGGATACCAACTCAGTTACATGCTCGTATCTGAAATCCCTCATATATACCATTGTTGTTACTCGTAGGGAGCCATCACTTCTAATGGCGTTACCAAACTAAATACTTGAAAAATATGAAAAAAGGGGTAAAATTACCAAAACATTTATTTATATTAACAACAACAAAAAAAAAGAAAAAAAGAATCAACGGCAAGCAAAAGAAAATAAGATTCTCATGGTCTAGCCAAGCTAAAGAAACAAATTTGAAAAAAAAATTCAAAATAATGTTGTGGTTTAAGATCTCCTCGTGTAATGGTTGTTTGGGTGCAGTAAATGAGCTTTATGCCGGCGGCTATCGGCTTTCTAGGATTGGTGGATTGGCAGTGGAGACCGCTCAAATGAGATCGTTTGAAGAGGGAAAGACCACCAAACAGAGGTGATCGTGCAAAGGGAGAAAGGGCCGAGTGGAGGATACTGTGCGGAAGATGGATAGAGAATGCCGAGGGAAGGAGAGAGCGCTTACAATGACAATGGCCTAAAAACCATTGGATTGGTCTAGTTCAAAGGTTTACGGTTTCCTCTATACAACTCTGAGGGTGAAAGCGCCAAGCGGAGGATATCACAAAAGATAGACAAAGAATTGAGAGAGAGAAAGAGTGGTTACAATGACCAATAGTTTAAAAACCAACGATAATCTAGTTTAAAGATTTATGGTTTTCTCCACACAAATCTAGTGGTGAATTTTAAAGCAAACGCTTGCTTCAGCCACTATAAATTTATTCTTTTACATTCGCTTTAAAGAAGGTTCGAACAGTTCAAATTATTTTTTACAGTTTTTTCTCTTACTATAATTTAAATTTTTGTTGAAACTTTTTTTTTTCAAACCTATGAACATAATGGGTACAAATGTGATGTCTTACCTAAAAGTCTTTTCTTTTTTTTAAGACTAAATCTCATTTTTTACTTTGTAAGTTAGGGGAGTTAAAGAAGATAAAAAAACTACATACAGCTATCAATCAAATTAAACTAACAAAAATTGATTTTTTAATTTATTTTAGTTTGTTTGGTTAAAATTTTATTTCATCAATTCATAGGGTGTATAACAAGTATGGTTAGAACCAACTTTTTAATTCAAAATTTTGCAGCATATAAGAGCTTTATACTGTAGAGTTTTTTTGTTTTTACTGTAACATATGAAAGCTTTATACTATTTTGAAACTAAAAAGTTAGTTTTAACCATACTTGTCAAACACCCTATTTTTAGTTTGACTAGTGATTTTCAAAATTCAAAGTTGTTAATAAAAAAAAATTCAAAGTTGGTATGACAAAACCAAACTCTTTCTACATGCGTGTCCATGTTAAATATTTTCTTATACTTACATAATTTTATCCATAATTTCTTATATCCACATTAAGAAATAAATATCATTGTCTATATTTTATTATTTTAGGAAAAATTTCAATGTTAAAAGACTTCGAAAACACTAAATGTGTTATATAAAACTAAGAAATATAAAGGCCAAGTAAGAGATTTTAGAGAGAGAAAATAAAGAGAGAGTCTATTGAACTCTTAAACTTAGATGATAGAAAAATGCAAGAGAAAGAGGTATTTATAGGAAAATTTTTGTGTGCTACAATATCTGCTATAGTAGCCATAATTGCCACAGTAGCCATAATTGTTGTAGTACCGTAGACTACTACAGTAACCACGACCACCATTGCTATAGTAACCTACTAGATTTGACTTTTCTATTTATGTTGATATCAGTGCTTACTTAAGCATGAATATATAGATCTAATTTTGAACAAAACCATAGCGAAGGGAAAAAAAGTACATCATTTCTCTAACGATGCTCCATGTTGCCTCATTAAAAAACTTGGTAGGAAAAATCTTGTAGGAAAAAACTATAGCAAGGGAAAAAGAGTATAGCTGGTGAGGACTCCCCCTCAAGTTAACACTAGTTGTTCTTTATATATCTCTCAGATGACGAATCCCGATATTGTGTACTTGTTGTCTAAAAGTTGGTGTGGGAAGTGCCTTTGTGAAAAAATCTGCAACATTGTTACTTGAGTGAGTGTATTGAACATCAATAACATTATTCTTTTCAAGCTCTTGAGTGAATGAAAAGAATTTTGAAGGTATATGTTTCGTTCTATCACTTTTGATGTATCCTTTCTTCATCTGAGTGGCACATATGTTATTGTCGTCAAAAAATACTGTTGGATCCTTATCGAGTGGTAATCCACAAGTGGCTTAAATGTGTTGAGTCATGGACCTCAACCACACATATTCTCAACTCATTTCATGAAGTGCAATGACTTCAACATTATTTGATGAAGTAGCAACTAGTGTTTGCTTTTGTGAACTAAAAGAAATCACAGTATGTTTACTTGTGAATACATATCTAGTTTGAGATTTAGCTTTACGTAGATCTAACAAATAACCTACATCTGCATAACCAATTAGTCCTTGTTTTGATCCTTTGGGATAAAATAAACCCAAGTCAATTGTTCCTCGAAGATAATGAAATATGTGCTTAATTCTATTCCAATGTCCCTGTGTGGGAGCTGAGCTAAATCTTGCTAATAAGTTAACAGTGAAAAGCAATATCTAGTGTTGTACAATTAATAAGATACATAAAAGCTCCAATTACACGTAGGTATTGTACTTTAGGACCAAAAAATATCACTATCAATTACACTTAGGTATGTGTTTTCTTAATTAAAAACACATGGGCAAGTAGGATTATTTTCATATCCTTTTGTCAATAAATATTTACTTAAACGATTATATCATATGCATCCAGATTTCTTCAACCCATACAACAATTTCTGTAACTTGATCGAGTACATTTCTTTGGGTTTTGAACTTGATGCTCCAGGCATTTTAAATCCCTCAAGGATTTTCATATATATATCATTTTCAAGTGATCTGTACAAGTATGCTATAACAACATTCATAAGATGCATTTCAAATTTTTAGAAACTATTAAGCTGATTAAATATCTAAATGTAATTGCATCCATTATTGGAGAACACGTTTCTTCATAATCGATTCTAGGTCTTTGCAAAAAACCTTGTGCAACAAGTCAAGCTTTATACCTCACAATCTCGTTTTCCTCATTTCGTTTCTACACAAAGACCCATTTATATCATACGGGCCTCACAGCTTCAAATATAAGAACAATAGGTCCAAAAACTTTACGCTTATTAAGCGAATTTAATTCAGCCTACATAGCGTCTTTTCATTTAGACCAATCGTGACTATTTTTACATTCAGCAACAGATCTTGGTTTAGGATCCTTACTTTCAATGACACACATCATTGAGTAAGAAAATATTTCATTAATATCCTCCATTTTATTCCGATTCCACAATCCTCCTGTATTTACATAATCAATAAGGATCTCATGATTTTCTAAACTTTTTGGGTTTTGGTCAACATCAAGAATGAGATAAATAAAAGGGGATCTCAATAATCAATAGAGATCTCATGAGTCTATGGCACAAACGAGATCTCTATTGCTTATTTGATCTTGAGGTTGGGATTCGAACCCCCAATGTTAGGAACAAATAAAAAGGGATCAAACCACTAGGACAAAGATAGTTATTTGATAATTTATGTTTTCGAAATCATAAATAGTTTTCTATAAAATTTGTAATTTCAAATAATTTTATTTTAGTAAATATCTACCTTTTTAATTATTTTAATTATAAATAATTTAAAATCGTATTATTTATTTTAAAAATTCATTTTCACATATTTCATACCAAAATAAAATTTGTATATTTTTATTTTATTATTGTTTTATAGTTTACTAAAATTAAGTTGGAAAAATTGATATTTACAATTTTCGTACATTAATAATTATGGCACACTAATGAAAATAATGATAAATTGACATAATTAAAAAAATTAAGATTTAAGTTAAAGTATGGTTATTTTATATGTTTTAGGATAACGGTGTACTTGGAGCTTACATGGTAAATTGTGTACGCTGAAAATTGTCAATGAACATTTGTAAAGAGGTAGTGATTCTATTACTCATCTTTTGTGAGGTTTTGATGAACTAAAATTTGGTTGTTTTACTTTGCAAGATATATATATATATATCATATTTTGAATGTATATGATTATACCTTAACACAATGATGTGGACCTTATCTTATATTGTCCAGCGAGAAAACATAATGATTTGGCACATGTTGTTGTAAATTGAGAAGTATGGTTAGGAAAACTAACCCTATAAATAATGATTGATTATAGAGGAATGATGAGACATGAAGAGAGCGACGGTTACGTCCTTGTGCATGAATACCCTACAAGGTAAAATAAGGGGGAGGTGATGATGCTTCCTGAGTCGAAAGTCCTAGAATGCATCGTATAGGAATCAACTTGGTAAGGATTGGGACTTCATGTCCCCTCATTGGAACGTCCTTGGAATGTTAGGAGGGTGGTCAAGCTGGTTCATTTAGGTTTCGATGAGTTGAGAATGATACTCTACTGAATGTGGATACCTAGGAATAATGAAGAATTGTAATATTTATATATATGTATATGTACAAAACTCGGTAATGATTAACTATGGTATCCATAGAATATGATCATAGTAAATCTCATAGTTTGTATAATGATGAAAACTAACTAACCATGCAAATTTAATGTGGTAGTGAATAAAACCCTAACGTGAGCAATGGTTTTTCCTACTGGGCATGTAGATGCTCATCCCTATTATATTTACATCTCTTAAGTAGAATTCAGTGCAACTTGTCTAACAAGGAATAAGTATCTACACTGTTGATTACATGTTGGAAGAACTTTGTTTATTTGTAACTCGTCTAGACTATGTAAGATTTGTATTACTTTTGTGGTGGCTGTGTTAAGTTATTTGAAAAATTATACTATAATGATGATGACTGTATTTTAATATTTGGTGCTACACTAAAATTGTGGTTTGCATTTACAATTTATTTCTATCTTTTATTTTTTTTTCAAGACTCATGGTCATTGTTTTATTGTCTTGAATGTTTTTGTATTTAAGTTTATTTTCATTTGTTCAATATTGCTAACCCCCACATAGGAGCGTTACAATCTATAGGATCTAAATGTTCAACAAAATTTACTTCCTTTCCTTTTCCTATTCGTGATGCCTTAAAAATCTTACATAGAGGCTCTGGCATTCGACAAACTCAAGACCAATGCCCTTTAGTACCACATCTATAACATGAATTTTCAAGACTCTTGGAAGAATTTTTATGAACATTTTTCCCTTTATCATGTCTTCCTTCATGCTTTTTTTTTTATTATGTGGTTTTGTGTGGAATAAAAACTACCTTGATCGGGTCGGGTGCCACGACCACGACCATGATTTTGTCCTCGTCCAAAACTTTTAATACTTATAGCATTTGCTTCTGGAAATGCTGTTAAACCTGTAGGATGAGACTGATGATTTTTTATCAAAAGCTCATTGTTTTTCTCTACTACTAGAAGAAAAGAAATTAGTTCAAAATATTTCTTAAAACCATGCAACCGGTATTGTTGTCGTAAGGTTATATGGGATGCATGAAATGTAGAGTAAGTCTTTTCTAACATTTCTCTTCATTAGTAATTTTCTCTCCACAAAACTTCAACTGCGAAATTATTTTAAACATATCAGAGTTATAATCACTTACTTTTTTAAAGTCTTGGAATCACAGAGCATTCCATTCATCACGAGTTGTAGGAAGTATAACTTCTTTTTGATGATCGAATCTTTCTTTAAGATCCTTTCATAATACACTTGGATCTTTCACAGTAAGATATTCGTATTTTAAACCTTCATCAAGGTATCTGCAAAGAAAAATCATCGTTTTTGCGTTATCCTATGACGATTTGGCATTGCCTTCTTTAATTGTCTCTGAGAGAGCTATTGACTCAAAATGCATTTCTACATCAAGAATTCAAGGCATGTAATTTCTCCCCATAATATCCAATGCAACGAATTTAAGCTTTGCAAGGTTTGACATAATGCTAACTTTGCCTTTGTTTACGAGGGGTCGAGACTTGAGTTAGAATAAGAACGTTCGTGCTAATAACGTGTTATATAAAACTAAGAAATATAAAGGCAAAGTAAGAGATTTTAGAGGGAGAAACTAGAGAGAAAAAGTCTATTGAACTTTTAAACTTAAATGATACAAAATGGCAAGAGAATAGGGTATTTATAGGAAAATTTTCATGTGTTACAGTATCTGCTATAGTAGCCAGAATTGATATAGTACAGTAGACTGCTACGGTAACCACAGCCACCATTGCTATAGTAACTTGCTGGATTTGACTTTTCTATTTATGTTGATGTCAGCGCTTACTTCAACATGAATATATAGATCTAAGTTTGGATATTGATTCTTAGTAGACAGACACAATTGATTATCATAACAAAGAGTTAATTTTACTCGATCGAGTAATTCTACTTGTTCCTGATATTCTATTTGTCAACACATAAAAAATTCGACTTATAACAAGCTGAAACCAACCAAATCGAATTAATTAAACATAATTTAGATTGCTTTGGTTCACTTCAAACAATTAAATTGGCATAGAATATACATTTTTTATTATTGTTTTTTCCCTTGAACAATGTCCATGAGCAACCTTAACTTAAATTTTACAAAATTAATAGTTGTTAAATGAAGTATCTTATTGAGTTAATTTTTTTACCATATAAATTAATTAAGAACCTTGGTTGTTAAGTAATTCGGGGAAACAAAATTTAGAATTATTATTACTAGGTTTCTTAAGTTTGTTATCTTTTAACAATTGTAGTGCTCAAGTGTTAGAAGTGTTAATAAACGTATTTATTTTCTTTTATTTATAAGGGTAGTTTAAAGCATCAGACTTGTATTCATTTTCTTTTATTTATAAAGGTAGTTTATGTCACAACCCGCCTTTTCGAGCTGTGATAAAACTCTTTCTTACTTACATTAAGGTGAAAAATTAGGAATTTTTTTTTTGAAACTGAGATAAATAATTTACTTACAGTAATTTTGGTAACTTTCAAAATACTTTCACACACTTATATTTGCATAATTATTCTTACTTTTACAACATTTTATTTTTTCAACATTCTATTTCAAAACATCTTAAAATTTACACAGTAGAAATATTCAGTAACGGACTCCATACCCGATCTGCACACATCATCTGTCTGCCAACTCATTATTAAGATTTATTCTGACCTTCTCATTGGAATACCTATAGCATAAAATACTTAATGAGCTAACGCCCAGTCAGTCCTGTAAATCCCACATAGACATTCAAATAAATGCATGATTCAATTATGCTTTCTTATAAACTTTCTTTATCATCATCATTTCTTATCTTTAGCTAGGGCCCAAGTGTTCATACCATTGCACAATTTCATTTAGGTCTACGTAACACCGTGACCATACTTTATCCTTTAGACTCCCCTTGATTCAAGAGTCGGTACGACACTTTTCCTAATTTCTGATCTCATGTTTACCAATCCATTTATTATGGTTGACATACCATACATGGAGTGATAATCACATGTTATCCATGATACATAACTTCATATGCATAGCATAGTACACACAAGTACTTACTTTATTTACACACAGGTTATTCATCATTGTACGCACAGGCACATAAAATATTATACATAACAATACATAACATGTTATACACTCAGGTATTTAAATCATGTACTCACAGGTATCCATACTATGCCTCTAGGTATTCATTTCATAACAAACACACAAGTTTACACCTTAATATATACTTAGGTATACATGTACATACATTCTATACCTACATTTTCATACTATAGGTGGAAAAGGTATTTACTTGTTTTTGTGTGCCGAAAAATTAAATTCGGTCTCCTTTCTTCTAGGCTCCTAGAATCCTATTGGCTAATTACAAAACTATTAGCCAATTTTGCTACGTTTCATTACAAAACGTTTATTGCTTAATTAGTCTAGTTGCATAACTATTCACAACCCTAAAAATCATTGGTTTCCTTTTTTCTATCTAACTCTACCCTATTGTCACTTACGAAGGGCATGAATCTTTCTAATCATTTTCTTTTTCTTATTTGAGACATTTTAGAGCAATTCGGGCTGTTCGAGCAAAAATGATGATTTTGCCCTCTATGACCCTACTGACCTACTTGAGCTCAATTCGTTATTTTAACAAAAATTGCCACATCTTAACCTCAAAATAATGCCTTAGTGGCTCGTATCTCTTTATTTCACACTTATGCTCTCTTTTTACAAAACTTTACAATTTAGCCCCTAAACTGAAAATTTTGACAATTTTGCCCCCGGGGCTAAAATTTTTCTCTTTGAACTGAAATTTCCTATTTTTCATAAGAAACATTTTTACTTAAGGTGCCATACCTTAAATCATTTAAAAAAAATGAGATTTTTGCCATTTTAACACTTTTTTACTTTTAACAAATTCTTGAAAAATCAAAAACTCACAAATAGTTGAGTTTTTCGACAAATCGTTTGCAATGCCTAATAGTTTTGTCGAGATCTACAACTTTTGTGTCCTAACTTTTTCCAAAATCTCACTGTATAGGGGTGTTTTTGGCCATTTTTCAATTCTTCGAGAAAGAACTTATTCTTTCAATTTAGTCCCTAAGGAATTTTTATAAAAATCCATTTCAAAATTGCAATTATACCCCTATAGAAACTGTTCCATACTTTGTTTAAATCATTCTCATGCTCAAACATTATTTTTACAAAAACTAACATCAAAATTACAAAAATACTTTTTTTGCAAAAACTATCATTTTGCTCTATAAACCAAAATTTCACAACTTAAACATGCCATTCATCACATATACATGAAATTTCATCAAATACATGCTCAAGAACCCACATGAGATTAAAAGAATAAAAATCAAAACAAAATTCATAAAATTTTAAAACTTTAAAATCTAAAACTTACCAAAATAACACTCTTTTGGTTTCTAGCCTTCAAAATTTCTTTGAACTCCCTCCTATGCTTCCTTTTCATGCAAAAATACCATGGATTAATTTTCTCCTTCTACCCATGAAAAATCCCTTGAAAACTTGTTAAAAAGTTTGGGATTTTACCTTAAATCTTATGCAAAATCCTTGAGCTTGCTACTAAAACTTGTTTTGGGGTTATTTTTGCAAAGTGTGAAGTTGAGAAATTTTTTTGAAAGCTTCTTCAATGGCTGCCGGACATGGGAAGAAGAAAAAAGAAAAAAAAAATTGTGATAACCATGCATTAAATGCTTCCTAACCCACTTGATTACCTCATCAAGTAACCCTTTGGGTTACCAAGTGTCATCATGTGATTGGGCCACCTTTCATGGCTTGGTGGCCCAATAAAAAGCTAAAAAGTGTCTACTTTGTGAAGCTAAAAATTTACACTATATAATTTTTTGTCACATAGTATTTTTCTTATACTGTCATGGCCATATCAGTACACTTTCTATCCCTAGACTGTATAAAAATATTTAACTTACTTTTTGTTCACGTTTGGAGGCCAATTATGACATTTTCTGTATCTGTATTTTCTCTTAGTAGTATATTTATACTGCTTTGGCCTCCTTTTTACCCCTGATTATGGTTTGGATAACTTCTAAGTCCTATTTACATTCTAATCGCCTATTCATTTATATCACAATTTTACAATTTATCGTGATATAAAGTTCATTTTATGGATATTATTTACAAATTTTTGCGTAATTAAACTCATAAAATCTATATTTTACCGTATCTAATATTGCATCATATTCACCATGAACTTTGTACTCGATGCCATTTATTCATACTTTATCGTAATTTTCAAAAATTACAATTTCTACAAGAATTTATATTTTTAAGAGTAAATTCAT
>CAMOHE010044733.1:0-44886 GCA_946598075.1 Artocarpus hirsutus
ATGATGATGATGTTTATGAAATGTTTTAAATTGTGAGAATTACAATGTACTTACTAAGCATTAGCTTATTCAAGTTTTCATCATGTTGCAGATAAGGGTAAGAAAGTGATGGAATAGGCGGAAGACACTATGATGGACGTGTGAGCTAAGGAAGATGGTTGCAAATGGAAGAACGCCAAGGAAAGAAGTTTTTTTTAAGAAATACTCTATGATTTTCGATTTGAGTATGTTTATAACTTTAAGGATATGATTTATAATATAAGTATAATTTTATAAATTTTGTGAATGTTTGTTTACTGTATTTTTATAAACTTTCTTCCGCATTTGAAGTTTTAAAACTTGTTTTAAAAAGAATTTTTTTTAAGTTCGGCCTGCCGACCATGCTGGTCGGACTGCCGAAGTTTTCCAATCGGCCTGCCAGTTGCCAAGCATCGGCCTGCCGATCTTTTGGATTTTAAAAACCCCATTCTGCAAGGCCTCGGACGGCCTGCCGATGGGTGACCTTCGGCCTGCCGAAGGTAAAAGTTTGGCCTGCCGGCCGAGACATGTTCAAAGAATTTTGTCTTTTGTTTTTTTTCAAGGCCATTTAATTTAAATAATATTAGCAAACTATTTATACAATGACTATGGAAAAGCAAATTGTTTTGATTAAGAAAGATTATGATTTCCTATAAATTATATTTGTATAAAAAAATGTATGCAAAGATCCTGGGAATGCTTTTCCAAACTTTGGTTTCAAATACACGTTATTATTTACAATATTTTGCTCCAATTAATGTTTTAAAGAATGAAGGTAACGACATCTGTGATGTCCGGAGAGGGGGCGTTACAACAAAAAACCTAAACATGTCAAAGAAATACTAAAAATATATAAAAAAATTGAGAAAATGTTAAAATTTTTAATATGTGAAGTTTACATTATCAAAATTAAACTTTGACCTAAAAGGTAAGAATTTGACATAAATTTAAAATGAAAAGGTATAAAAGTGTTAAAGTGTCACGCCTTGAAGTACGGGTGATGACGTGGCGGGTTAATTAAGTTAATTAAGTAGAAGTTTTAATTAAAACATAAGTTTAGGAAATTTAATTAATTATGAAAAACGTAGTAATTTAAAACCCTCTTTAAGCGAATATTTATAATAATTAAATAAAGGATTAAACATAATGAAACAAAATAATAAGGAATAAAAAAACACGTGTTGGGTCCCACTAACCCACAACTTTTGCATACACATAGTATCGACAATATTTAAATTACAACCACTGTCTAAAATAAAGAAAGATTAAAGTAATACATGCCTTGATTAATTTATAAAATAACCTACTCGGGGTCTTCAACAGTTCGCGAGTTCGGTCGATGGACTCTCCGTCGGTCCTAAATTAGATTTCACCTAGAGGGGAAAAAGGTTTGAAGACAAATAAAATGTAAGCGAAGGGCTCAATAGGACTAATGATTTAAAAAAAAAACAGGTAATTAATTTAAATACAAATTTACCTTCCAAAGCAATAATAAAAAAACAGAGTTAAATAAATAAATTCGTTTAAATATGTCCTGTTTAAGACAGTCTAACTAGAAAGTACCTTTTTTTCTTTCTTGGGCAAACCATAATATTCACCACCGAAATGGCCCAGCTGGGTTTCGGGACCTGCCTCCAAGATTGCACACTATACGACCCGATCTCCAATATGGCATCATGCCCTTATATATATTTGTTTTCTATAATTATTAAAAATCTCTTTTTATTGAGTGTTCTTAATTGCATTCATTATTTGGTTTATTATAAGCATTCATTCTTTGAAAAATGATGAAAATTTCTAAGAAGTTTATCTAAACCGTTCCTTGAAATTCGTTTTAAAAGAAATCACTTTGAAGGAAATCATTTTGTAAAAGATCATTTTGAAAGAAATCATGTTGTGGCCAAAAGCCCCCTTTGAAAACATTCAAGACATTATAACATTTATTAAAAACATTTTGGAAGAATTCTTTAAGGCCAAAATCATTAAAAACCTGGCTACCAAAGAAATGGGTAGAAGTCCTACCTCAATATTCGTGCCGATGTCCAACACCGTAATCTCGATCCGCTACACGTTAGCTCCGCAAAACCATGAACAACCTTAAACGTACAATAACTAAATCTATCAGTATTTAGTTCGAGATATCCTATGTTACTGAACTACCTCATGGTGTCTTAGTATACCATTTAAGTTTGTAAAATTATATTGTATCGTTAAAG
Source organism: Artocarpus hirsutus (assembly GCA_946598075.1). Lineage (NCBI taxonomy): Eukaryota > Viridiplantae > Streptophyta > Magnoliopsida > Rosales > Moraceae > Artocarpus > Artocarpus hirsutus. The sequence goes on from CAMOHE010044733.1 coordinate 2,235, forward strand.
CCTAAATCAGGGTTCAAAATGGTGAAAACAGATGAAAAATAACAAAATCTCACCATACTCGGTCGGCCTGCCGGTTAACCTGGTTCGGCCGACCAAACTAAATAGGTCGGCCTATCGAAAAACCAAGTCCAGTCAGCCAAAATTTTCTAGATTCGGCCTACCGATCATATGAATATGGCCTACCGAACCCATGAATTTAACCTGCCAAACATGAAGTTCAGCCTGCCGAACTAAAAATCCCAAAAATTTTTAGGCACGGGTTTCGGTCTCCTCGAGCCCAAATCTTCATTTTAACCTGTTTTTCTTAGTTTTCAGGCATGAAAATCATTCATAAATGGTATAAAAACAATATAAAACACTTTTGAACCAATTTAAACAAGGTTTGCACAAAGATTTTGAAAAATTCCAAAAATAGAGAAAAATAGAAAATCTTGATTTAAATCCATTTTTGATCAAATAAGGCTCAGATTCTAGTTATTCTAAGTTCCTCTAACCTACATTAAAGGTTCTCTAAGCTTAGGAAAGCTTAAATTTTAAAATACAAAGAAAATTAAAAAATTAAAAAAAGTTTTAAAAATTTAAAAACTAACCTTAGATTAAGCTTTAAATCGTGTTCTTGGTTGCTCAACCACGTTCCCAAGCCTCAAATCCACTAATCTGAAGCTTGGGCTTGAATTTTTGATGCAAAAATTGAGAGAAAGGGGGAGAGGAAGAAAGAGACAATGAAAGAGACGAGAGAATGAGAGAGAGTGAGGGAGCTGAGAGTGAGTGAGAGAAGGAGAGGAAGAGAGATAAATAGAGAGAAGGGGAAAGCATACTGGAAAGAAGAAACCATGTCCCACACATGGTTTTTCCTAGGTGGGACTTGTTGGTTATTTAGTAAATTGTTTGTTTCAAAAATTCAAAATAACAAATAAAAATAATTAAGAGTAGCTAAAATTATTAAAATAATAAAAAATATCATTAACTTAGAAGTTTCACAAAATGATCAAATTAAATTTAAAATATTTATTATGGCATACTAATCTACCAATTTACATACTAATATCACTTAATTAATTTCAGGGCGTTACATAAAGTTCAAAATATAATGTATGATTTTTTAATAAACTAAAAATATGGGGTATAAAAATAAAAATTACCCGAAAAAAATTAATACTTGTAGGGACATCTATTACAAACATCGAGATATAAAAAAAAATTGCTTTTATTTATATATAAGTATTGCAAGCTGTGAAATAGCTTGAATTAGTGTTTGTACTTTTTAAATTTAAAATGTAATTATCATTTAAAAACGTAAAATATTAAGCATTAATAATGCGTTTGGTACGTAGATTTTGGTTGTTTTGAACCTTTGAGCCAATTTGAACTGTTGGTAGCCGTAAGAAACAAATTGTTCAAAATGATGAGGATAATTTAAAAGGGGTCAAACTTTTAGTTTTGAGAACATAAACCCTCTTAAATTGTAACCGTTTTGAACAATTTTTTACAGCACAAAACTTCTTTTTTCTCTTTTTTCCTTTATAATTATTTAAACACCAATTCTCTGATGAGATGTTTTATTTTCATTTTAATCCCTTATATTTTAAAAGTTAATTCAAAACCACTATTTAAGCCACATGCTCAAAACTATCAATTCAAAAAACAAAGTTTAAAACCACACTATTTCAAACCTGCTTACCAAACAGACCATAAATATTAAAAGTTAAATGTGCATTTAGTGAACGACTTTAACTGATTAATTTTTTTTAAAAAAAAAAAAAAAACTAAGTAGTTCAAATGTCTGCTCACATTCTATTACATGTCCCATAGTGGGAGCCCTCGTTATGGATAGGAAAGTAGTACAATCTTGAGATGTCTAAAGACAGATGACTACTCTATGTGTTTATATATATAGTTCAACATGGATTGGATAATAGGACAACAGTAAGATGTCTGACGATAAATGACTACTATGTGTTTGTGTGTGTGTGTGTGTGTTGAAGTGATTAGTAGTCTTCAATCAAAATATCCCTCCCTTCTTCAGGAACTTGGCCATTGAAACTCTTCGATGGTATCGAGGGAGGAGGTGTATAGCTTGTTGGGGGTCCATGCAATGTAGATGGAGGGGCAGAGATCGGGGAATGAGGAGGAGAAGGGGAAGGAGGGTTATGGGCACGAGGAGGAGCAGGGGAAGTAGGGACAGAGGCACGGGTATGAGGAGGAGGAGGAGGAGGAGTAGGTGCAGGGGAAGGAGGGGTGGGGACACAAGGAGGAGGAGGGGAAGGAGGGGCAGGGGTAGGGATAGGAGTTGGAGGATGGGAATAAGGGGTGGGGGTCGAGGCACGAGGAGAAGGAGGGATTGGGCCAAGGGTAGGGGAAAGAGGAAGGGAAGGAGGGGGAGGAGGTGTTGGTGGAGGAGGAGGTGGTGGTGGTGGAGATGGAGGTGGAGGGGGTGGTGGTGGTGGTGGTGGTGGTGGTGGTGGTGGTGGGGGTGGGGGACGAGGAGGGGGAGGTGGACGTGGAGGTGGAGGTGGAGGTGGAGGTGGAGGTGGTGGTGGAGGGGGAGGCCCCCCAGAAGGGGGAGGATCATAATGCCGAGAAGATGAGCCTCCGGGCATCCTTATAGAGAGTACTTATTAATACAAGATAAGAGATATAGAACTAAAACTCAAATGACTTAGTCCTTGGTATAAGAGGTGAGGTCCAAGCACCTCTTTATAAAAGTGTAAAAGCTTCAATTGCTTTTATGGAGGATGATAATGACGAAAAGATGAACTTCCAGGCATCTTTATAGAGAGTACTTAATAATACAAAATAAAAGATATAGAACTAAAACTCAAATGACTTGGTCCATGGTATAAGAGGTGAGGTCCAAGCACCTCTTTATAAAAGGGTCAAAGCTTCAATTGCTTTTATGGGTTCCTTAGGAGGCATTCACCTGATTATGTACTTCTTCTTACTGAAATACAACTTCCAGCTTTAGTCCTTTGGGAAACATTGGTTCGAACTAAATGTTAAAACTGAAAACATTGCAACAACTAACAGTGTGAAAAAAAATATTGTTACAAAATTAGCTTGAACCAAAACTTTTTTATTTGAACTTATGTTTTCAAACAGGCTTACTTCTATGACGTACCAATATGTGTATTTCATATATAATGCATACTTCATAGGGTTTTGTATTATCTAGCTAAGTGTTGAGTAGATATTGTTACGTGAAAAGGATGGATTTGATAAGCACCAAATCTTTCTTTAATCCCTTAAGAAAATATCTTCCATTACTTAACCAACGAATTCAAGACAAATAAATTGTACGGACATTTTCAAAATTTTTTAGAAGAAAATAATAATAATAATAAATCTAACAATATGTCATGGCTTGTTCTATTGGGATCATTGGCAGCTTTAGAACATATTCTTCAAATCAGAAGCATTGGATTCCTAAAGATCAAGATCAGCACTAACCAGAGAACGTGAACAAGAAAATAGGCCCCCAAAAGGATTCTTTGAGGAACGTAATTCCCATTGCAAAAGAGGCGGCTGTTTGTAAGTGGGTTTCTATTTCTGTTAGGAAGTACCACATTAGTTGTTAAGGGTGAGCTCGGCACCACCACCGAAGAGCCAATCTCTAAGTGGTCGGCCCAACAGCTCGGTAAATATACAAGAAGTTGGCGACCGACCCCGATAACGCTATATGTCATGTCTGAGGTGCTCTTCAGGGCTCCTTGGGCCGCAACACATTAGGCTGCCTCATCGGACCCACTACCAGCTCCGGTCAGACTGCCGTCATGCTAAAGCAGCCTGCCATGCACAATTATTGCTCAACAAATAGCACACAACTCACCGCTGAATGGGAGATGATCTATCGGCGGAGGGACGCGACACTTATCGCTGGCAACCTGACAGGCCATAATGTAACACTCTGGTTGTGGGCAAAGCCCACATAACACCTGGTCTAAGTAGTGGCCTATAAATAGGACACATTAATTGCGTGGTGGGGCTGCTTCCCACCGAACCAGTTCTAGTTCCCGACCTCTGCCGAGCAAACCCTGTCTTGAGTGTCGAAGAGTCCTGATTTATTTACCGACCACCTTACGCCTCCGAGGCGTCCCTCTTCTTGTTACAGGTCGATCGGATCAGGCAGAGGCGAACAGTGGGGAGTAGAGCACCATGCGCTGCCGCACGTGGTGTTAGTACGACGCCGGAACACAGTAAGCATCAACATTATATTAGTAGAACCAAAAGACTTCCATACATCGAAACAGATCTAAAATGACATCCTCAAAACTGGGAAGTTCCTGCTTCGCCATATCCACCTGTATAAAATGTCATATTCAAGTACAAGGCTTTTTGGATGCTGTTAAAGCTGGCTGGAATGCTTCTCTTCCCGATCACTGAACAAGTCTTTTTAGTGCTTTTGTCCAACAACATATTATTATTTTTTGCCATATTGTTTAAGCATTTCTCAATATTGCTATCTTCTACATCGTGAGTGGATTGCTGTATGTAAATATATAGAGCACTCTATTGTTGTTAGAGTTTTTTTTTTTTTTTTTTCCTAAAGAAATTTATAGCTGCTAACGCTTGCCAAAATTTCATTTAAGCTGAATTTGAAGTGGCCAGATCAAAAAACGCTGAGTTTGAAGAGGGAAGTGTCTCATCATAATTAAATTATTTCCAAAGGGATTGAAGCAAGCCAATAAAGAATATATATATATATATATATATATATATATTTGCTTGTTTAACAAAGAATATAGGGTTGGTTTGGTAACGTCATTTAAAAAATGTCATTTGAGTACTGCTATAATAAAATGTGGTTCTAACTGTGTTGTCAAACGCACTGATAAATAAGCTTACGTGAGGGTGGTACTTCGTCTATTGAAGGGCTGAGTCTGAGAAGCTTGTCCCTACGAAGTGCAACATTTGGTCAACAGCAGCTAATATGGTGCTGAAGGATGAGCATTTTATTGATCTTGAGAAGTTGAAGTAGTTGTACCATCATAACAGAATTTTATTCATATGTACATGAACACTATAGTATTATATATCTTTATATCAATTTAGGAAGCATTTGGCAAAAAAATCTGCTTATTAATAAAGAGTTGCAATTTGTAGTTCTTTGCTTGTGGATTAAGCTGATTACATGCCAATATATGAAATTAATTACTTAATTTGCTCAACAGCATCTCAGCTTGTTAATGCTTTCTGTAGAACGAGTACTACTCACCAATTTAGACTTAAATTCGTAGAAATACACTTTCCTCAACATGATTAGAGAGTTTTGAAATTGTCTACATCTGTTTTAATTAAAGAATACTACTCTTCACGTACCTCATTCTAATAAATAGGAAGAAAACACCCTTTTGAACACAATACATATTATTGAAAAAAAATAATATAATTGTAAATCATTTAAAAAAATACTTCATTAAAAGAATAAGCAAAACTATATATGTGTCAGCAAAAAATTAATATTAACAAACAGACATTTTTTTTAGTAAAATTCTAATATTGTGAGTTCTACATGATTAAACTAAAGAGAAATCTTATTCTTTTACCAAATGCCTTCTCATTTTCTACTAATTAACAATAAAGCATAACTATCAACCATTATTTTATTTTAAATTACAACTTTGCCACTCTTTCTTTCATTAATAGAAACCTTTTTTGCTTATATTGTTATCAAAAAATTACTTTTAACTTATACAAATGTTGTATTAATAAGTCAGATTACATATCTATTCTTGAAATAGCATTGCCATAAGGGAACTGCATTCAAGATGAGTTTGGGTATCAGTCTTTTTCAACAACTTTAGATCCTTCCGATCAAAATGAATTCAATTATTGAAACCAAGGGAAGTAAAATATATTACTGCAAGTACGAATTCAACAAAAAGGAGAAAATATAGATGATTAAGCATGGACAAAAGACTGATGAAGGTAAGAGAAATATTGTTATAACAACAATATTTAAATAAAAATATTTAGGAGCAATTCTGACATCAAGCATCATCACTAATAAAAGATAGACCTCATATGTAGATCCTATATTACGGGACCCACCTTTTATTAGCGGATGATGCTTAATACTATTGATGTTTTATAGCAATGCTCGTATTTAAAATACCTGCGGCTTATTAATTTGTTCCAACGATAGCCGTAAGATCATCACCCACTGCATTTTTATAACATAAACAAGCATACCTGCAGTTGTACTCTTCCCTGAAATCATTAACAACGCATAACAAAACATGGTGAAAGGGGATAAAAACATCAACTAGTATACTAGCTTAATTATCAGAATGTTATTGTGGAATAGTCGCTCAGCTATACAAAAATACATCACTAAACTTTCCATCATCTTGAATACTAATAAGGTGTTTAGAACATCAGTTTCAACTCATCAGTTACAACTGTAAATAGTATAAAACTCTTAACATTTACAATAAAAAACAAAAAATTGATACATAAAACCCATACATGCTATATTTTTAGATGTACTTAAAAAAGGAAAGCTAAAAGTATAAGACTAAGTAGCAGGCATTCGGTCACATCCTTAACATGGCTACCACTTACAGCTATTAGCTTGTGGTTCTGTGTCAAATTTCACTCACTATGTGGCAAAAACAAATACATTGAACCGCCATTGTAATATGAAAAAGTATAAAAATTAAAGAGAGAGGTCGTCAAATGATAAAACAAGTCTTTCAATCTATTTGTTCAGTGAAAAAGATGCAAAGCCAAATACTGACAAATACATGTACGCACCACATTGTTTTGAGGAATTGCACTTGAAATAACCACGGCGTTAGGCAATCTTGAGCCATTTCTTCTCTTTCGTTTGCGACTCGAGATCACTTCGATGTTTTATTAGGTGTTTAAAAAGGTGGTAGGAATAGTTGGTTAGAACCACTTTTTATTATAACATATGAAAGTTTTACACTGTAGTAATTTTTTATTGTTATTATAATATATAAAAGCTTTATATTATTTATAATTAAATTTATAGTAGAAACCGTTCGTCAAAGTAATATTCCCTAATTTTTCAACTAATGCAGTCATGTTTAAAAATTAATTATCTACATTTAAATTGCCAAGTTAATTGAAAACAGTTTTGGTCAAAAATGGCAAAATTCTGTATCAGTGGAATTATTTTTTGGACTGCTAGATTTTGATCCAACGATGATGATGCAAAGTAACTTTAAAAGCTAAAAACTAGTTGGGTTGTACTTCCCACTTGTTTCTAATCCCTTTGCACCACCGATCCGTCTCTCTCTCTATCTCTCTCTCTCTCTCCCCTCGTCTTCTTCTCTTTCTCTCCCTTCAAAAAACCACCAAATTACCTTTCAATAGGGGAAAAAAAAAATCACTAGATCGATCTATCCCTCTCACCTCATCTTCCTCCGTCTAAACTCTTCCACCGCTGTAAGAGTTTGTCGCCTCACCACCCACTGCATCCCACCCTCATATCGGCCCTCTGAGCAACCATGCAGCCGTCGGACCAATTTCCCCTCTGCGCATTGCTCGACGGAAATTGCGACAGCCCCCTCCGTGGCTGAGGGTAGCTTGCGGCGTGGATCTCGCGACCCACCACCATTTGCATCATGGGTAACGAGACCCACTCGCTCCTCCACGAACCCACATGAGAATGCCAAGAGCCACTGGAGTCTCTACGCCCAAATTTTTTCTGTGTGTTGTGAAACCATTTGCGTTGTAAATCGATTGTATTTAATCTTGGGCATTTGATTTTAATAAATGCTAGATTTATACATCCTTATTTGCAAATTACTTGTTTTGCTTTTTCTTTTTAGCATTTTCGTTTCAGAATGGAGCTTTTTAGTCAATAATACAAGTTTTATCATTTTTATGCTCTCTGTTCGTGCTTGAACTGATTAGTCGCCGATTATTCAGAAATTTTGTGTTTTTGGTTTTTTTTTCATGGCTATGCTTTACTGGGCATTCCTCAAGAGCAAGCTCAGACTGGAGCATCTTGAGCTTCTTTATGGTCCAGATCTTTTTGATAGTCTCAAATATGCCCATCTTATTTCAAACAATAAAAAAAAAAAAAAAATAGAGAACATCTACTCCACATGGTCTCAAATATGATCATCTTATTTCAAATAGATTCTTGATGGCCACTCATGATGAAGAAACTAAAAACTTCTTCAAAGGCTCTGATGCGAACTATGTCTTGTGCCCCGCAATCGTGAATGGTGGAAGTTTTATTTTAGTTCAGAGCATGCAAATATCGACCTCCAACCTCCACTCACCAGAAGATTGTTGCTGTCTTTTAAATGTTGTAAAAGTGTTTTCTATTATATTTTGAGTTATAATCCGGTGGGAGAGGGATTATGTACTTTTTGGATTAATACTAAATCTACCATATAGCGAGTTCATGAGTATCTTGTAAACATAGGTTTCTTATTATGGCCTTAGAACTGTTCCCCCCGGGTGGATTGTTCCCTTTGAGTATCTTATAAACTATTCTCCACCCTAGACTCATCTAAGTTAATTACTATATGCATCTTTTTTTTTATAAGAAAAATCTATAACAGGGCAAGAATATATTGATTGGATAGAATATGAGCAGCGAACTGAGCATCATTTTATCACTCGCGACACAAACATGAAGTTTGATGCTATTCTTCATGCAATTGCAAAACCGTGAAGCACAAACAAAGCATGCTTTTTTTTATTTTCTTTTCTTTTAATTTTTTTCTGGATTTTCTTATTTTATTTGGAGATTTGACAAAACAAAGCAGATTATTTCTAGGAATTAGTGAAAGAAAAGATAATTAAGGTAGCGCTCATGGTGAAAACTGCGAGAATGGAGATGTTTACTGTCTTTGTAAATTATCTTATAGGTGTTTGAAAACTTAGTTTCAACCGTGGTTCTAACTGAATAAACAGTGTAAAATGTTTATATGTTACAATAAATTAATACATTATAAAGCTCTTATATGCTATATTTTTAAACTTAAAACTTGGACTGAAGTTTCAAACAATCTATTAATATTAATCAAAATTTGATCATCCTCATCATGTATCTTCCTAATCGTTTTATACATCACGCAATGATTAGCGTCGTATAAGTGAAAAAATAATAATAATTATAGGGACATGTTTTACAAACACGGAGACATAAAATATATATATATAGATATATTGCATTTTAACAAGCTGGGAAGCCCTAATATAACGTGGATTTAGTGAAAGACTGTAAGTGATTAAATAGAAAAAAAAAAATAGCTAGGTAGTTTAAATATGCGCTTACATTTTGTTACATAACACAAGTAGGAGCTGCGATTTAGCAAAGATAGAAAAATAGTACAACCTTGAGATGTCTAACGACAGATGACTACTCTGTGTGCGCGTGTTGAAGTGATTAGTAGTCATCATCGATCAAAATATCCCTTCCTTTTTTCGGAACCTGGCCGTCTAAGCTCTCCGGCGGTGTGGGGGAAGGAGGTACATGGACTACTGGGGATCCGCGCAATGTAGGGGAAGGAGGGACAGGAGTCGGGGAACGACGAGGAGGAAGGGAAGGAGGGACAGAGGCATGGGTATAAGGAGGAGGATGAACTGGTGTAAGGGAAGGAGGGGTAGGGTTGCGAGGAGGATGAGGAGAAGGAGGGACAGGGATAGGGGTAGGAATCCGCTGCTCATTTGAGGTAATTTTTTTTTCCTTCTTTCTTTTACTTTCTCGTTGTTCTGTTATTCTATCCCACTGACTAACTTCCCTCAAATGTGTCTATATATATTTATAATTTCATTTTCTATATGCTTATTTGAAATACTTTTTCCTTGTTTGTTCCTAAATGTTAAAATATGTTTTAAGGTTTTCTAATTGACCCACTACAACAAACACGTCAGTGCTTAATTTATTGATTCTGTTATTTTTTTTTTTTACCAAAAAATCCTCTATAGCGTAATATTTTCTTGATGTATTTTCTAGTTTTTCTCCACATGTTAATATTGATATTTTTTTCCTATCTAATCATTATTATTTTAAATACAATACTTACAAACATGTTTGTATTTGGCATGCAAATTAAGAACTCACCAAGATCTTCATTATAAAATAAATTGAAGCATAACCACACGGTAATCAAATTTTTGCCCATATAGAATCTATAAAATTATCCCTACGTGCTTTGCGCGTAGAACTCGACTGGTATACACACACACACACACACACACATATATATATATATATATATCATGCGTACGCCATATGGTTTTGTATTTGCTACCTAAGTGGCAGAGGATATATTGTACCTACATGAAAAGGATGTAAAGCACCATATCTTTCATTAATCAACTTATGGATTCAAGGCATAATAAATTGTGCGGAGATTAGCAAAATTCCAAGTGAAACAACAACAACTATATTATCGCCATGTCCTAATTTGACCATGTTCTTCAAATCAGAATCATTGGATTCTAATTAAAGATCCTGAGAACAATACCAATCAGAGACCCTAAACAAAAAAATAGGCTCCTAGCCAATGATTCCATGAGGAACTTCCAGTTGCAAAAGAAGTGGTTGTTTGTATCCACTCTATAAAATGCCGTATTTAAGGACCAGGTTGTCTGGATGTTAGAGGTACAAATGCTTCCGAATGGTCATGAACGAGTTTTTTGGTCTTTTGCCTAACTACGTATTGTGTTTGTTATAGCTATTCTCGCGGCAGGCCAATGGCCCAAAAACGAGATCAACAAGAGAACACTAAAGCCCAAGTCTAGAGAAATTAATCGGAAGGAAGACGAGTTTAAGAAAACTCTCTTGGAGATCGAGATATATAAAATTTAATAAGCAAAGAGTCGAGATGGCAAGATGACCAGATTCAATGAATGTCATAAGAGAGTCAAAAATCAGGAAATAACGCTCCATAAGAAATTTGGGGAGAAAGTCAGCCGTAAATTTGGGAAACTCATTGAAATAATCGTAGAAAGGGAATTACCCGAATTAATTTGGGTTATTCTTGCTTTAAAAAATGTATCAAAATCTCAGGAAGATGGATCTAGCTCTCGTATATTGGCATTTTATAACCTTAAAGCTAAATAGTAGAAATTATCTAAAAGTGGACTTAGCTCCCACAAGTAAACCACTATAATTTATGGTATTCTTGTTTACTTCTCTGCACTTTTAATTGTATAAATTCGAATGAGATGCCATCGTGGTGAGGATTATTGCGAGAGCTTATTGGAGGCAAATTTCCACCGTCAAGAATGTTGTTTGCCATATTGTTTAACCATCTTGTACTGCTATTTTACATCGTGATGATGTATATTGCTGCTTTGTAAATATATATGTAAAGAGAACTTTTTCCTTTTTTTTTTTTTTTTTTGTTTTTTAACAATTTAGAGTTAGTAACGGTTGAATCAATCGGGTATCCAGAAGGGAGAGAGGGGGGAAGGGGGGGACGATTCATTGATGGAGGCAATATACTTTTTAAGTTATTTTTATATTATCTAGTTTTTTTTTTTTTTTTTTTCCTTGAAGGAGAAACTTTGTAATATACAATTTCTCATCTGTATATCCGTGTTAGTAAACTTGCTTATACTGAGTTTGACAAGGAAGCGTCTCGCCATAATTAAATAAGTATTAAGAATCAAGTTAGAATTTAAACATTATAGCATGTAAAAGTTTTACATTGTAATATATTTTTGTTTTACATCCTAACACTTTAAAGCTTTGACTTTGAAACTTGTTTTCCATTCTTTAGTAAGCCGATAAAAAATACAAGCTACTTGCTTATATGAGGGCTGAGTTTGAGAAGCTTGTCCTTGGGAAGTGCAACATTTGTTCAATCATCATCTAATGAGTGTCGACTGACGAGCATTTCATTGGTTTTGAAAGGTCATACAGTTGCACCATCACTATAAAAAAAGTTTGTTCACACACACATATATGTGTGTGTATATATATATATATATATGAACACTATAGTATCATCGCTATGTCAATTTAGAAAGCATTGGCAATACAAACGGCTTATTAAAAAAGAATTGCTATTTGTAGTTCTTTGCTTTTCGATTAAGCTGATTACACGCCAATTGTGGGGTTACATGTTTGAAACATGGAATCAATTACTTAGGGCATATTTGGGATAGCTTGTATTTTTACTTAAAGCAGTAAAAGAAGATAAGCATAAGTTAGGGCTTTTTAATTAGTGTTTAATTAGATAGTGCATAAAAAAATACTTTTTAATTTTAGAAGAACTTTTAAACCTGTTTGGTTAAAAAATAAAGTCAAAAGCTCTTATTGACATAAAAAGTAACGTAATTCAAATTTATGGATAAAATGCTTAATTTAATATTTTTAATATAGGGTAAAAATATAAATAAAAATTCATAAGCATGTTTTTAATAAGCATCAAATAGTAACTTCTCCCAAAAATATTTTAAAAAATCAAAAGCATTTTTTCAGGTTCATCTAAATATTTTTTTTTTTTTTTTGGGTCAAAAAGAGCTTTAAGCAAGCAAGCCAGAAAAAACTGCTTTTAAGTCATTTCAAGCAGGCTTTTAATTTTCCTGTGTCTTGCTTATTATTAATCCACAACAACATCTCAGCTTTTCAGCGCTTTCTGTAGTGCTAGTAGTACTCACCAATCTAGACTAAAATTCATATTGGAATGAATACACCTTCCTGAGTCTTAAGCAAAATTTTAAATAGACTAAAAATACTACTCTTCACATGATTCATTCTAATAAATAGAAAAAAATACACCCTTTTAAACACAATACATATTATTGAAAAAAAACAATATGATTGTAAATCATTAATAAAAAACATGATTTCATCAAAAGAATAAATAAAACTGTATGTGTCAGAAAAAAAATTAAATGTCAGAATTTAATATTAAGAAACAAACATTTTTTTAGTACTAATTCTTGTTTTACATAATTAAACTAAAGAGAAAAAATAAGATCACTTTTTTTGTTACTCTCTATCTTATTATCTTGCTACATGCCATCCCACATTCTAATAATAATGAAGCATTATTATCAACCATTATTTTACCTTTAATTACATTTTGTAATCCTATTCTTTCATTGAAAAAACATTTTTGTTTATATAGTTATTACAAAATTTCTTTTAACTTATAAAAACGTTATATATCACATGACAAATCTATTCCTTGAAAGCATATCATTTTATGTACATATATACACACACATGTACACACACTCGACAGTTTTTTTAATGGTAAATAGTTGTGGGTAACTTTACATTGTAACGTTATATATAAGGATAAGCATATATACACACAATAAACTGTACAAATTAAAAGATTACCATGCAAACCTACAATCGTATTTCTTTTTGATGGACATGGGAATCGTATTTGCTTATATGTATAAAGATATATATAACATTGGGAAATATACAAGGTAGTCTGGTACTATTGAAAGTCGTTTAAATTAAATTGCAAAACGATCTGATAAAAAAAACTAACAACAAACTTATAAATTTTAAAAAATCAATTTTATAATCTTAAAGAGTGGCATGGTTGTGATAAAAGGAAAAAAAATAATTGCTTATAACTATACTTTGTTCTTGTTAGAAAATGGGATGATGTGTGGCAAGAGAATAAGATATAGAGTGATAAAGAGAATAACAAAAAAAGTGATCTTACCATTTCTCTTAAACTAAAACCTAACTGATAGGATTTGTTTTTTGTAAGGGAAAAAACTAATTAATTTTATATGCGTTTATTATTTTGAGGTGTAAGATACCTAGTAAGGGCTTCTAACAAACCTTGAGGTGTAAAAGATTAAGGTTATTAAATAATGATCCTAATAATAATTAGTGTCCTTAATTTAAGGAGAGCCTTAGACAGTCGCTTTAATGGCCTTACCGTTCAGATGGGTATTGCTATCTCTAATTGTCTTTATATTTAAACAACTCTTAACCTAAAAATTTAAGACCCCTCCCTTTAAACCTGGTTCATGCAGGCCCAAGCTGTCCTCGTTACGAGGTTGCAGGTTTTCGTAAACCTTTGTTGGTGTTGGATTGGCTTAGGTCTAACCTCGTCCTGGATTATTCTTAAATGCAGACCTAAGCCTTCACCACCAACAGCTTCCTCATTGGAGAAAAAAGAGAGAGAGAGGCAACAAAAGAACAAAAATTTTATAAAAAAAATGGCAATGAAGATTAACACAAAAACGTTTGCGTTTTTCTTTTTCTTGACTTCGGCTACGTTAAGTATGGGTCATGCCCACATTGCGGAGTTTGATGATTATTGGAAAAGCAGAGCCAAGCAAGCCCAGAAAGATTCCCTTCAAGCTTACAACCCTCATCCTTTGGAAGTCACAGAAGAATTAAACTCTGATGTCCTGGAGTGAGTACAATTAAAACATATATTAATCCTTTGTATATGTACATATATATATAGATATGTATATATATTGACAACTAAAACTGCATGAATCTTTTTAGACGACAGAAATATACGTAAATATGTTTTTTTAGAATTGGATGTTGATCAATAAGAATTTGGAGGGTGTAAAAAATTGTTATCAAGTTCCGCGTAATTAAAATAGCTTAAAATTTTGATTATCCATCATCCAATAAATGATAATTGTCTGCATGATATTATTAACCAGAAAAGAGACTGGTTGTATATTAAAATTCTGGTCCAAAAATTAAACGTATCAATGGTAAAATATGAATTTTTACAAGTTACAAATTTACACTACGTGCTGTCACGCAATAAATGGCATTTATAAGACTGATAGATAAAAATCCACATAATTTATTATTTGACGCAGTTAAAAAATGGTGACAATGGTAATATGCCTTTTTATATAACAATTAAAATATTCACGAACATATATATATATATATATATATATATATATATGCATGCAGCGCTTTGACGTTTAAAAACCACACAAGAAGAATGTTGAAGGGTAGGAAGAACAGGAAGACAGGTCCCTGCATGGCCACCAACCCAATAGACCGGTGCTGGAGGTGCGACCCCAACTGGGCCAGGAACCGCAAGCGTCTTGCCGACTGCGCCAAAGGCTTCGGCCGCAACACTGTCGGAGGCAAGTTTGGCCACTACTACGTTGTCACCGACTCCTCTGACAACGACCTCGTAAACCCTAAGCCAGGGACACTCCGCCACGCCGTTGTCCAGAAGGAGCCTTTGTGGATCATCTTCGCCCGCAGCATGATAATCCGCCTCACGGAGGAGCTCATCATGACTGGTGACAAGACCATCGATGCCAGAGGTGCCAATGTCCGCATCGCCTACGGTGCTGGCATCACGATCCAGTTCGTCAAGAACGTCATTATCCATAACCTACACATCCATGACATTGTTGCGGGTAGCGGTGGGAACATCAGAGACTCTATTGATCATGTCGGCTTCAGGACTAGGAGTGACGGTGATGGTATCTCGATCTTTGGATCGTCCCACATTTGGATAGACCACGTTTCCATGTCTAACTGCCAAGACGGCCTCATTGACGCCATTATGGGGTCCACCGCTATTACCATCTCTAACTGCCACTTCACTCACCACAACGAGGTAATTAATAATTCTAAATCATATAAGCCTTTTTGTATATAGAAATTTGGCATAATTATTGACAAGAATTTTGGATGTCTTGAATTATATAAAAATGATTTGATTTGATCAGGTGATGTTGTTTGGAGCAAGCAACAGCTACTCGGGTGACCAAGTGATGCAAGTGACGGTGGCGTTCAACCACTTTGGGCAAGGATTGGTGCAGAGGATGCCAAGGTGCAGATGGGGTTTCTTCCATGTTGTCAACAATGACTACACCCACTGGCTCATGTACGCCATTGGTGGTAGCCAGCATCCCACCATCATCAGCCAGGGCAACAGGTTCATTGCCCCTCCCGACATCAATGCCAAAGAGGTACAATCCTATTTCAACTTGTCGACCCTGACTAGAGCTGCTTTTAGTCTTCTGAGTCCAAAAATTACTTCTTATAATATTTGATTGAAACTTGTTGATGTGAAATTGTGGTTTGGTTATATGTGTAATTAGTTCAATTTTTGGTTGTGACAATATAATAATGAAGGTTACCAAGAGGGACTATGCTGCGGAGAGCGAGTGGAAGAACTGGCAATGGAGGTCGGAGGGAGACCTATTGATGAACGGGGCATTCTTTGTTCAATCAGGGAAGCGCCCTTCGAAAAGAAAATACACGAGGCTGAACATGATCAAGTACAGGCCTGGCACCTTTGTTACCAGACTCACTCGCTGGGCCGGGACCCTTGTGTGTGGCATTGGCAAACCCTGCTAATCATTTCTATTTTTTTTTTCAAATTAATCTTCTGCTAATTCATAGATATATGTACTTTGAATATCTAACCTCCCTTGGTGCTATAATTAAAAAGGATAAGAAAGAAGAAAGGGTTAACTAGCTAACATATATCCACACATGTACAGTAGTTGAGACTTTTTCTCCAAGGTTTTTTTTTTTTCTTTTCTTTTCTCTTCCTTTTTTTTTTTTTTTTGTTTTGTTTTTGGCTTCTTTGAGCAGAAGAGAAAACATTGGTCGGGTTTAAAAGCAGAAAAATTTCAGGGAAAAAAAAAAAGAAATGTTTCCCTGTTGTTTGTTAATTTGGTTAATGTGCTCCATTTCTCATCTACAACCAGGAGCAACAAAGCTGGAACATTATAATATTCTGTATGTGTGTTTGTAAGGGTGTTATCTCCAAGTTATACAATATTAAATTAAATAAGGAGTTTATTAAGTAGCGCACAAAATAAAATAAAATATAATATTCGAAATTAAAGTCGTAGGAGAAAATAAAATCAGAGAATTTTTTATTATTATATATAATTAATTCATATATTTATTGAAAATGGGGATATATTAAGAAAGCAAATTGAAGTAAAAACAACCCAAAGGCATGCCTCAAAAAAAAGAAAAACATTTAAGACCAAAGTGCAATATTGTGGATCAAAGCATCCAAAAAAAAAAAAAGCAATATTGTGGACAACAAAGTTTTTTCTTTTTAGTAATTAAAAAAAGATATCAGTGGTGTCCTCATACCCTAGCCCAGTGTTAAGTTCTCCTTAGCTCATTGGAACTACCGATAGAATGAAAAAAGACTCTGATCTTAAGTTTTCATCATCTAAAAGACCACAAGCTTCAAGAGTCTGTATTAAAAAGATAGTCTATGCTACCAAACGGTTAGCAGATTTTGTGCATTTGGCAGCACTCAAACCCATGACTTAGCAGAAGTAAAAGCCTCAGGTAGTTGTTCCTTTGCCACCACCAACGGTGGTTGTAGACAACAAAGTTGAGAACCGGAGTTTAATGCTGACCAAAAGGTTAAGGAAATTCTCAATCTGTCACTTGACCTTGTGGATCAGGATTAGCTGCCAACAAGATGATTATATTTAGTATCTCTAGGATTGTATGAAAACTCATAGGCCCTTTGTAATTCTGAGATTTTGTTTTTGAGTTTCAACAAGCAAATATTTAGTATTTTTGTTAGACTAAAACCATCACATTCTAAAATTACAAGAAAAATACATGCAACTAAATACCTATACTCAAAACTTACTCCGCTTAAATTGATATTTGTCCGTGTTCTGATATTTATTTTTTAAAAAGAGTAAAAGAAATATTAGAGAATTTTGCGATACGTGTGTAGGACATCAAAATGCTCTACAAAATAGGATTAGGTTTTAAACATATATATTTTATTCTCAGATGATTTTGACTAGATGTAAGGTTTAAAAACATAGAATGTGTTTGAAAATATAATTGAACTAATAGTTAGTTGGAACCAAAACAGTATAACATGTGAGAGCTTTATATTATAACATATATATATTTTTGCTTTATATTCTCGTATTTGAGCAGGGGTGGAGTTACATAAGGATGAGAGTGGGCGACCACCCCTTTGAACTTTTTTTTTCTTTCAATATTGTGTATAAAATTTTATAAAAATTATATTCAGCCCCTTTAAAATTATACTACATCCCTCTTGAAATTATATTCCACCCTCCCTAAAGTTTTATATTCCCTTAATTTAATTTTTCTTGACAATATTAACATACACTTTAATTTTTCTTGACAATATTAACATACACTCTATCTCTCCTAACAAATTTTTTTTAGCTTCGTCTTTATATACGAGAGCTTCACATTATGGCAACATTCCCCAACAATGCTATACTCTACAAATTACCGCTGATAACTCCAAACATAATTATTAAACTATTGGAAAAGGAATATACGCGCTATCAAAAACTCACTTTATTTAAAGCTTATTTGAGTCATAATTGTATTTTGTGTTGTATTTCACGTGGCTTGTTAGATAATGTAACGACAATAGTCCAACGCAGAAAATGGGAGACCAGGTAACAAGAAGGGTCCCAAGCCACCATGAGTGGATAAATGTTTGTCGAAAACTCTAGTTGGTCCGGCGGCAGATAATTATCGCCTGTCGTCGGGCCATACTCCTCTTTTGTTTTTCTAAAGAGACAGTACATATACATGAATTAAATGGAAAATATGATATTAAAAATAGAAAATAAATCGAAAAAGAACCAATCATGACAAAAAAGAATATAATACTTTAAAGGTAGAACTTTCTTTGATTTTATTAATACCTTGTTCACATTTTCTGTAGAACTCCGATTATAGACTGATTTTGTTTTCTTTTTCTCATTATTTTTTGTTTTTGACATTTCCTGCCGACATCTTCCTTTACTTTGAAAGAAACTGTTAGTTTTATTATTCACGATTAGGCCTCCTCTTAAATTACAAATTGTTACTATTTACATAATTTTCTAAACTAATTTTTCATTGATTATTCAAGAAGCCATATGAGTTCAACAAATTTATTATTTTTTATTTTTGAAAAGAAGTTATATAAAAATTATATACAATATATATTTATAGAATAATCTTATGGTGGAGAAAGTAATTATGCTCCACACGTGGAACATAATGTTTTAGTTGTCAAATTAGAATTTTAATGATCTGATTTGCGACGGTCCATATTAAGACTTTACAAAACTACTTTCAGTCGCAAATCAAACTATTAAAAAGTTTTGCATAAGGCTAAAGCAGCCATGCTCCACCAATAGAGTAAATTGTCTTCTTTATCGTAAGAATTTTCATATTTATATGTATACATATGCTAAAAAAAATTCGTTGATAATTTGATTGCTTCAACATTTGATCATTTCTATAAATCAGCACAAACTTCCGGATGCTTCAACCATTTCTTCAACACAATTAATTGTATTGCACTATTATTGGCAATTGGCATCACTGTCTCCAACAAATTATTTTGGTTGAGGTGAAAGGCCAACAGATAAGATAATTGGATAAATCTCCATATCCTAACCCCTAAAAAAGCGCACTTTAATGTCGGAACCAAGCCAAAAGAGAACATGGCTTAACGTAATAAAATAAGATTAAGCCTCATGACCAAGAAAGTTAGCGTCTTGAAACTTTCTTCCAAAAAGCGGATAGACATTCTTTTGGCAAGATGTGACCGGTAACAGAAAACTAATTAGCCAAACCCACTCTAGAGGATAACAAGGATTAAAAAAAACCGAAAGTGGTGGAGGGTCCTCAATTCAACCTCTCATCCATTAGGATTATATATATATATATATATATATATATATATATATATAGGGAATAGTCTGTAATTACGCATCCGAACCAATCATATACTTGTATTTTTTTTGTTTGTGATGTAAAATTGTTTACTTATTTGTGGAATACTGAATTTATTTCAATATATGCAACGTACACGTTGCTTGTTCTTGATTGAGGCCGAGGTCCACGGACCAAACAAAATGGCTTTTCTCTTTTAGGTTCGTGGGGGAACAGCAGTGCCACTAGGAGGTTTGGGTGTTTGGTTGACTCAGCTCCACCAAAGTGCTTGACCTATAGAACTTTGTTTTTTAGCGCACGTTTAAGGGCTTTTGTTAGTACTCACGATGATTAGGTTTTATAACGTTTTTAGGGGGTGGGGATGCAATCTAATTAATGAGAGACAACTCAATTAAAAGCTACTAAGAAAGGGATAAACAAGAACGGTTCTAATTTTGACCTATTATGGGGATAAGCAATAAAACGACGCCGGTTTAATAAGGAAATTGAAGAGATGGGAAAGCTTAATAGAAACAACGTCGTCAGACTTAAATTAAACGACGTTGTAGGTGAAGAATCTGCTCAAAATTAGAGAGAACTGATAAGAAGCTTCAGACTAAATTAAAATGAATTGCCACATCAAAAGGTAGATCAGACGAGAAAGAAAGCACAAGCGATATTGGATGGTGCACAATCCAAGATCAGACTACCCTTAAATTTATTTATAAATAAGAGATTGGCGGGATGAAAAGGGACCATGAGCCATTCGAAGGAATTCTAGTGAGAGATTCTAGAGAGAGAAATACCCCTAATGTTGAGATTTGTATTTCTTTCTTTAGATATCCTATTTTGGAGTTGTTTGGAAAGACAAAAAATTACCCAAACAGCTATTAAACCAGAAACTTTACAAACTAGGATAAAGACAACCAACGTCAAATGCAAATAACTCTAAAATTAAAAGTCTGACCGTATTACATATTTTTCATTTCCTTTTATTCTTTGAAGGTCAACAGCAACTTAATAGAGTTAGTCGATCCTCATACACGTTTTTTTTATTTTTTAAGGAAATAAAAATTGTAGACTACATCATTGAGATTGGATAATGGGAATTAGTTGTAAACAATCGTGACGAGATTAAAAAATTTACTTATAGTCATGAGCCTTAAAATAATTTAGTTAGAGTTAACATCTAATGCTTGAAATGAGTCAATTTGAAACAACAGTGCTCACTCTTTATCTAGACTTTTTTTTAATTTTTGAAAGTGCTCACTCCTTATCTAGACTTTAACCCTCCTCTCTTTGCGTTCGAAAAATGTGAGACGATTACGGTATCGTGGATCGAAGGAAAGGGCTCGATCATACCCCTTCTCATCAGCAGAAACAATTAATGGGTCAATCTAAAAAATAACACTTCCGTGGTATTATTTTTTAATTTTACTCTTTTTATGAAAAACTTTAAAATATATCATTTTTAATAATATAAAAATACTATTATTTTTAAGTAATTTTATGTTAAAATTAGACAAATGTATGTTATTTAAGAGTATTTTAATATTTTTAGATAGAAAAATAATATGAATTGAAAGAAAGAGAAAAAAATAATAAAACATAACAGTAAAAAATAATATACCATTTTATTTACTCCATGTTTGTCACATAATATTGACTGGTTTCACCTTGCCTAGGGCTCTTTAGAGTAACAACTCTAATTTTTGACCAATTAATGCATAGGTGTCCTAGCCCTTTATCAAACTGTCAATAAAGTACAACGCACACACCATTAAAGTCGTCCCATCGAGCCACAGTCTTGTGCATTCATACGTGTTCAGTCCCATCGCCATTCAACACAAAAATAAGGGTGTGACACTTTTCTACACCCAATCCGGTGCACGTGCTTTTTTGCTAACCATGCCTGCTCAACTCCCTTGCTAGCGTGATCATGGGCCACATCTACAAATGGCAACGCACAACCTGCGAGTAATTGCGTGCCTGCATCACCTTGTGCGCATCATGGCTTAGTCATGACACTACCAATCCTATTTGCCCCGGGAGTGTACATCTTTGTCCGGAATATAAGTTGAGCTTGAGAGATTGTCTCTGGCTACTGCACTTCCAAGATAAGGGTTGCCACTTTGCTATGATATTACTTGTCGTAGGCCAACAAAGAGGCTCGATCATACCTCGGAGCACTGATGTAACACCTAAAAATTTTTAATGCATTAAAAATACATTAAGTTAAAGATTATAATAAGACAAAAAAATACAATTTAAGAAAAAAATACTATATAATAACATGAAAAATTGTACAGTATTAGGATAATGCAGGTCATACAATACAGAAATTGGGGTTGTTTAAGTTAAAGCAGTATAGGATAACACTGCTTAGAGAATATAGATGAATAAGAAAGGTTATGTTTGTCCTCCAAAAATAAACCAAAGACAAGTAAAATATTTTATACAGTCTAAGGATATGTTTTTGCACTGATTTTACCACGACAGTATAAAAAAAATACTGTATGGTGAAAAATTACATAGTGTAAATTTTTAAGCCCCACAAAATGGACACCCAACTAAATTTGATTGGGCCACCAATAGCATGTCGCCACCTAGAATAATCAAGTAGATGACCATGAGTCATCAAAAGAGATAAACAAGCATTTAATGCAAGTTTATCAAAAAATTTCATTCCCTTCTCTTCCTCCCATATTCGGCAGCCATAGTAGCAGCTCTCAAAAAAATTTCTCAACCCCACACTTTGCAAAAATAACCCCAAACAAGTTTTGGAAGCAAAGCTTAAGAACTTTTCACAAGTTCTAAGGTAAAATCCCAAACTTTTTAGCAAGTTTTCAAGGGATTTTTCATGGGTTAAAGGAAAAATTAATTCATGGTGTTTTTGCATGAAAATGAAGCCTATGAAGGAGTTCAAGGAGCCTTGGAAGACTAGAAATCAAAAGAGTACAATTTGGGTAAGTTTTGAAATTTTGAAATTTTTGTTTTGATTTTTATTCCTTTAAACCTATATGGGTTCATGAGCATGTATTTGATGAAATTTCATATATATGTGATGTATGGCATGTTGAAGTTGTGAAATTTTGGTTTATAGTGTAAAATGGTAGTTTTTGCAAGTATTATTTTTGTAATTTTGATGTTAGTCTTAGCAAAAGTGATGTTTGAGCATGAGAATAATTTAAACAAAGAAAGAAATGGTTTTTGTAGGGGTAGATATGCAATTTTGAAATGGTTTTTTACAAAAACGCCCTAAGGACTAAATTGTAATAAAAAGTTCTTTCTCGACAGAATTAAAAATGGCTAAAAAGGCCCATGTACAGTGAGATTTTCACAAAAGTTAAAACATGAAAGTTGTAGATCTCGATGAAACTGTTAGGCATTATGGACAGTTTGTCAAAAATCTTAACCGATTGTGAGATTTTAATTTTACAAGAATTTGTTGAAATTGGAAAAAAATTTTAAAAGGAAAAAATGTTCCTTATGAAAAATGGGGACTAATGGTTTAAAAAGGTTATCTTTGGTTCTAGGGGCAAAAATATAAATATCTTTGTGTTTTGGGCCAAAACCGTAAATTATGTAACAATTGAGTTTTCACTAGAAAACGTTGGTTTCCTATACTGCTGTAGGCAGTAAGTATCGTAGATGCTAAGTTTTAAAGGATTTAAAGTTAGGTAAGGAATGAATGAAAGAAAATGAGATTAAGGGCAAAATGATCATTTTATGAAAATGGCCAAAACGGACCCAAAACGACCAATGTCAGGAAATGTTTCTTAGTGGCAATTTTTTCGTATTATGTAAGTAATAAAATGTCAAAGATAAGCAATGAGTTTTATTAAGTTAAGAAATGGACGAAAAACCCGTTAGGGGTAAAATCATCATTAGTAAGGAAACGGCTAGAACGGAGTCGAACACTCGGATTTAGCATAACATTCTTAGACGAAAAATGTTCCGTAATATGTTAAGTAACGAAATCACTAGTAAGATGGGAAATTAATAAGGGATGTTTAAGTAAACGAGAGGTAACCCGATGGGTTACAAAATTAAGTAAAGAGAAGGGTAAACGGATAGTATACAAGTCAAGTTAAAAGAAAAGAATGGTTAATGTTTATATTTTATTATCAATCGAGTGGATTGATAATAAAGAAAGTTAACTAGTTAGTTGGGTGTTGTAAGATCAGGATACAAAAGCCGACTATTGGAAGGAAAAGGAATGGGGCAGGAACGGAATAAAGAACGCTAGAGCATAGTCTGGGTAAGTTCAGACCTCACCTACAGCATGAAGTAAATAGTTTTCAAATGCCTATATATATGTTTGCAAATGTGTTTGTAATTGTTATACAAGTTGTTTTTAACGTATGTTTGCATTTATTATGCAAAAGTTTTAAAGATTCAAAGTAAGATTTGCAATGAATTTGCAAGTATTGTGTTTAAAGTCTATTTGCGTATTGATGTGCATAATGTTTTTAAAAGTTCGAGTTATCATTTTCAAACTATTTAAAGTATGTTTTCCATTTTGACAATGCATAATGTTTTATAGTTTAAATTGTAAGTTTTATGATACATTTGTTATGCAATAAGTTGCCTTTGTTATGCAATAAGTTTTAAAGGATAAGTTATGATTTGTAACATGTTTTTGCATTTTATAATGCATTTGTTATACAATACGTTGCATTTGTTATGCAATAGATTTTATAGTACAAGCTATGATTTGCAAGTATATTTTGCATATGATGTAATTGCATTTGACATGCTCACTAAAGTTAATAAGAAAGTAGCATAAAGATAAAAAGAAAGTGTGGTACCAGCCTCTTTGTTATGAGATAATAAAAGTAAAGTTAAAGTTTGACCTCCAAGGTGTGAGGTACATGACCTCGTATTCAATGGTCTCAAGTCTTCCGCAAGGGAAGCATCATGTTTATGATTTCATGATTAATGATATTGGTACGAACACTAAAGTAAGATAAAGAAAGTTAAGTAACGAAGATAGAAAGTTAAAGTAAGAAAAGAACGTTCATAAGACATTCATAATTGAAAGTACATAATTGCGCATAAATGAAAACATGCATTTTAGTTTTGCTTGTTTTCCTTTTTATGAAATATTTGAATGCTATGAAAAACATTCTGATGAATGTTTATGTTAAGTGTTTATGAAAACATCTTCATGTTTACAAGAAAAGGTTTATAAATAATATGTTATAAAAAACGTTACAAAAATACTTTATGAAAATGTTTATAAGAAATGTTTTAGAAATATTTTTTGAAAAAATGTTTATGAAATAAGTTTATGAAAAATGTTTTAAGTGAAAGGTTTCTATGAGACAAGTTTTTAAAGTATGTTTAAATGTTTTGTGAGAATATATTTGAACTTACTGAGCGAAAACTCATTAAAAAGTTTCTTCATGTTGTAGGTAGCTTTATAGGCAACCAGAAGGACTCGTTAGAAAAGCTGGGTGCTGCGGAGAGCAGATACGAAGATTTGAGTATGGATACCACTATGGTTTTGCTTCCGCTACTAAAAGAAAAGGTTTTCCATTGTTAAATGTAGTTTTAAGAAAATGAGAGTTTTAAAAAATGTTTTCAAAAGTTTTAAGATACATTGTACTAAATGTGTTATAAAATTATAGAGTGAAGTTTTAAGCTATGATTTAATAAATGTTCGTTGTTAAGTTTAAGGAACGATTTGAAATGGTTTTAAAGGCAAATGTTGAGTGAGGTCTCAACTTAAATGACGACAAAGATCGCAACAGTTTTTGAATATGTTTTAAAGAATGTTTAAAGAAAAAAAAAATTTAATTCAGTATTTTTCTTACTAAGTAAGTAAGATTACTGTTTAAGAACGATGTTTTATGAAAATAAAATGACTGTCTAAAAAAGCAGGTCGTCATAACTGATCACCTGGGCAAGCCATCTTACCAACGGACATAATTAGTGCACCATGTTGATTAGTTTCGTCCATCTTAGGCTCCTCAAGGAACGACTCCAGCTCCTGACCATATTTATACAGGGGTGGACAAGCCCCTCCTTCAATCCATCAATAAGGTTTGTCCAACACACACTACCAGAAGGGTCCCATCCAACTAGTCTTGTGCACTTACGTGTGTTCTACCCAACACCAGACAACATAGAAATAAGGGCATGTCTTAGTCTCCCCAAAAAAAAAATTGGATTACAAGCAATTTTATGGACTGATTCATTTGCTTTGATTACTGATTCGCTTGGGTGTTTCATGTCCTTAATGCTTGCAGAGCCAGCAGAAAGGGGAGAAAAAAAAGATCTTTGCTACTTCACATTTGTTGAAGAAGAAGGAGGAGAAATAAAGCATATGAATTAAAGTTTGGAACTAATACTTTTAGCACTTAAAAATAATATAATATACAAATCCCATGTATACCGTACTTCTTCTCTAGGGAAAAAGACATTGGTATAGCATATTATGGCACTCCCACGCAAAACTGTAAGCTTAACTCAAGTTGGACTCCTACTTTACATTGCTTCTTCATCTTCTTCTTTCTTTTTTTTTCCTTTTTTTATTTTGTCCAAGCTTTTCACTTTGTAACACAAAATTGCTCTCACGGTGATTTCAATTCAAAAAGTCATTAATTCTTGTATAATTTGGCTCTCCTGTTGATCTCCTTTTCCAGCTCTTCAAGACCTCCAACTTCTTCAACTTCCTGCACCACACCACACTCAATTCAACCTCTGCCTTTAAAAATAATCAAAATAAATTGAATCACCAAAAAAAAAAGAAAATATAAAACGAAATAAAAACGAACCTTAGGTCCCAAAAACAAACCGTAAGGCACACCGTTGAATTTATCTGAGTGGTGGAGCTAAATCCAAAAAAAAAAAAAAACAGATCAGAGCAAATCTTAAACGTTGGATTCTAGTAGGAAAAAATTGTTCACAAAAATAAATTTAATAAATTTATGTTAGGACTTAAGAGGAGTGAGAAGTGATGCATATATTTATATATTTTACCTGGTGTGCTGCAGCTACTCTTCTGAAATATGGCACGTTGGCAATGGGACCCACAGGGAATCTTTTATGGACCAAGCCGTCGTGGACGAACATGTAGGCCATGCCAAAGACCGTAATTCCAAGACCCTGCAGTCCACAGACAACCATAATTGTTAATACGAGAAATACACGAGGTTATTTTAGTCACACAAAGGTTATTGATAATCCCCCTCAATTAATTATGGTTATTAACGGTAAAAGTAAAGAAAATTTCAGATTTGGAAGATATTGAGAGAGAGAGAGAGACTCACCGCGCCGAAACAGAGTCCTGGGACAAGGCCCTTGTGGAAGAAACCGTAAGAGAGAAGGGCTATGGCTGGAACTGCATTAATTATGGCGAAGACATCGTTGAGCTCGAAAGGGCCTTCTCTGGGTCGGTGGTGGGACTGAAAATTTGCAATTAATTATGTTGATGTTAATAGTACAATTGTGGCTAATAAATCGAATGCTAATAAATTGGTCGTGTTTTTTTCATGTTTGGATTTCTTGACAAGGCAAGCAAAACAAATTTTCTGGGCATCCAAACAGAACAAAGAAAAGAGCAGAAAAATTGGAGATTAACCTCGTGCATGTTCCATAAAGAAGCATGCCAAAGAGCTCTGTGAGCCCATCTTGCCCAAAACTCCATACCCACCTAAAATCACCAATTACCAAACACCCGATTCAATTTAGCATTTTTTTAAGAAAAAAAATTCAAAATTTTGCTCATCGATATTTTTTCTCTATTAGAAGCTGAAATAGAAGATGAAACTTACAGCAGCTCCGACAGAAAGAGCAAATGTACCGAACATTTCGGAGTAAGGAACCTCTCCACCCTGCCCAAAGAGAGAGAGTGAATTTCGCAGTTCCGTTAGAGAGAGAAAGAGAGAGGGAAATATAATATTCAATATTCTTACTGTCGATTAAAGAAAGAGAAAGGATATACGGTACCTCCATTTGCCAGTAAAACCTATAATAAACCGCCATAACAGCCATGGAAGTGATCCCGAAGCTGGATAAAACCGCGGCGACGAGATAAGTAAACCTCTCTGATCTCCTCCTGGCGAGCTTCTCAGCGACGCGCTGCGAGATCTGAGGATCGACATTCTCGGAGATTTTGACGACGGCCGGAATCTCCGCCGGAGGAGGAGGAGCAGGAGAGCTCCGCTTCTTGTCCTCCATGAGAACGCAAACCGTTACGCCTAGTCTCGGCCGAGATCGAATTATGACCGCCTTGTTGCGGGGAGAGAATTCGATCGGAAGGGGGAAGAAGGAGGAGGAGGGTTTGGGGAGGAGGTAGGAGGATTGGATGAGGCGGAAGGGCTTGGGGCCTGCGGCGGCCGTTAGTCCCGCCGCCATTGAAAGGTGTGGTGGTGGTGTGCTTCTAGACCGTGCGAGACGGAGGGGTCTTGAGACTCTGAGTGTTGGCTGAACAGAGGCCACACTTTGTGTGTGTGTGTGTGTGTGGACTCGTTAGGAAGTTATATATATATATATATATATATATATATATATATGCACGCGAATTCGCGTGGGAAGTAAGGACGAAGAAAGTTGAGGGCAAATGCCATTATGTTTGGGTGAAATTACAAAGAATGCCAATTGGGTGGGTTACCCACATTTTGGGAGGAAATTTGGATTAATCATTTTTGTGTTCCTATGTTTTATACTTTATGGTCGTAAGTATTGCGTGTTTGGCTTTTCAGTTCAAACCAATTATATTGATTTTAATGATTAAAATCAATTGATTTTAATTAATAATCTCAAATGCTTTATTAGTTATTTTTTCGCTAGAATTGCACCTATGTGACCACTTAACTTCATTCTTTCATTGTTTGAGCTAGGGGTGGCAATAATCGTATTCGTGTCGACACGTTTACAGCACGACATGTTTAGCCCGAACACGAACACGACACGATTAATAAACGTGCCAGAAATGCCAACACGAACACGACACGCCTATGGCACGCGTAACACAGCATGACACGATTATTAAACATGTTGTGACGGGTTGACACGATAACAACACGCATATAACACGTTTATGACCCAATTAACTAAAAATTAAAAGAAATTAAAAAAAATTGAAAAAAATTTTAAAGAAAGCCAATAAAGAAAATTAACAAAAACACAATATCTAATTAATACTAACCTACTATAAATATTTCAAATATTTTTATTTTTAAGTTTAAATGTGTTATAAACGGGCGGGTCTTGTCGTGTCATGTCAACACATTTACGGCCCGTTTAATTAAACGTGTTAAGGCACGTTTAGCGTATTTAGCGTGTTAGCACGAATCCAGCCTATTTATTTTCGTGTTATTCGTGTCAACCCATTTATGACACAATTAATAAACGTGCGGTCTAAACCCGTTTATCTCATGTCGTTTTCGTATTGTGTCATCGTGTCGTGTCCAAATTGCCGGCCCTAGTTTGAGCTAACCTTAAAGGAGTAGTTTGGTTGTAATTTGACTTTAAAACAATTATTCTTCTTTTTTTTTTTTTTTTTGCAGTGATTTATATTACAATATAGGTAAGGCATTGTTTTGAGAATAAGATTTCTTATTACGTTCTATCAATTTTTTAAAATGAACTAATGTTGATCGTATTTTATTTAATTCAATTCAGTTCAGTTCAAACGGCCATCATAGTTTGAATTGGTGTTTGGTGAAGCATTTTATCAAATAAATTGATAGTTCAAACTGGGCTACCTTGTCTAACTTAGAATTCAAATTGTCCTTCATGCAGCATTTTGAACCAGTGTTGAGTAATAACTTTACTCTCATATATTTGTATTTAAAATTTAATATTATTATTTTATATTATTGTTTTAATATTTAACTTCATTTTACATATTTTATTTTATTTTTGAATTAAATAATTTTTTATACTTTAAACTAAAGTTATCAATAATTATCCAAACACAAATTCAAACTGAATATTCTGTTAAAATTAACACTTTAGTTATACATCTAAACATCAATTCGTATTATTGATGAAAGTATATAATTCGTATTTTTCTGTTCAAACTAAAAAAGTTTAAATTAACACAATTTGAACTAACAAACTAAACGAGGGTTGTGTTTTGAATTCACCGTTTTGTTGGGGTTTAAAGTTGAGACCATTAATCACACTTTATAACTGTGTGTGGAAGAACAAATCTAATTACAGGGTAATTATCTGCACTTGGAAAAATTATGTCCAAACCAAGGCGAGCTTCATCGACATAGGTCGGCAAAGAAACAAAAATAAACAAAGACAACAAGACAAACTAAGAAAGAAAAACATTGGTGGAATTGGAAAGGTCGTAAGGTCGGAAAGTGGGCTTGTTGTGTTGGCCCATCAAAGACAAGCAAAGAAAAAAACAGTAGAAAATGCACTAAAAAAAAAGTGGGAGTGGAGTGTGGAGTGGCATTCCCGTAATTCAACGAAAATGAGAGGGCGAAATGTGGGAAAGTGGAGAAGGTCCACAACAGACACATGTCAGCCCGGAACCGCGGAATGTGAGGCTGATGCGAAGTCACAGGATTCGAGCGAGCGGTGACAACGAATCACATTGAAGAATCCTAAAAGGTGGTGTTTGAAAGTCGGTAAAAATCTTTAATTAGAATTATTTTTATTATAATACGTAAAAATTTTAGGTTATAGTAATTTTTTTATTATTATTATAGTATATAAAAATTTTATATTATTTATAATTAAATTTAAAATGAAAACGGATGCCAACACGGTAAACCAATAATAGCTCAAACCTCCTATATTTAATACTCCTCTTTGGTCACGTGTTGCCGGTTTAGTGGCTGTCTGGCGATGCCACGTACCCACAACGCGGTCTCACCAAAACAAACGAAGGCTGTACTTCCTGATGTCAATTGATTTTGAGGGTCTGGGCTTTCCTCTGTTCTTAGCCTCACCCATTGGCCCCTCTTTTGAGCTTCCTAAGCGCAACGCGTCAGCTATTAATGTGGGATCGGTGATAAGTGGTGACGGGAGATGAGACCGTGAAAGTAAAAGTGTCTATTTTTAAGGTCTAAATTATTTAATTATGTTTTTTATTTTTGGTTAAACTTTTTAATTAATATCATTTTCATATTTAATAGTATTTCAACGGCATACTGTAAAAACATGTTTAACTATATGCTTTTAGTATATTTTATTTTTAATAATATTTTTGATAATTTTTAAGATTATTTCGTACATAATATTATTAGTTTAGTTTAAAATTAATTAAAACCGTAAAAATAATAAGTGGTGATTTTAGTTTTGAGTTATAATAAGTTTTACAGTATAGTTTAAGTTTGCAAATAAGTTTTATGATATTTTTAATAATTTTTAAAAATATTTTTGAGTCAAATCATATTTGTTTCAAATCAAATGAGTTTAGAATTTTAAAAGTTTGTAATTATTTCTGTGTGTTTTAATTTAAAATAAATATTTTTAAAATTATTATAAATTTTATGTTTGTAAAATAATGAAGTTTTTAATTATTTACTTTGGGATTTGAATTTTAGAGCAAAAAGGAGCAAAACGACGTTAAAGTGGACAAAATGGGACAACAAATGTACGAGAAACAAATTGGACACGTGGTGTCATGTCGCGGTTGTCAAACGCTTGAGGATCGTTGGATTGCTGGACACATGTCGCATTCTTGCTCAGCTGCCGGACGTGTTCCACGTGTCATTTCCTAACCAGATCCCCTGCATTCAGCTGCACGTGCGCATTCCTTCCTAGCCGTGAATCAGCGTACAAAAATTCATCCAACAGTCTTCATCAGTGGGCCATGAGTCATCAATCTCAGCCGTCTTTTTAGTCCTCATTCAACGCAATCCAAGGCTTTTGCTTGTCCGTTATATACTCACGCCACACTTGATCCGAAACAAGAGTCGGCAAATATCAGGCTCGTTTCAGTGTGGAAAAAAAATGAAAAAATAATTAAAAAACTTACAATTTGACAATTTGATGTTGAAAAAGTCAATATGAATAACACAAAAAATTATAAAAAATTATTAAAAATAGAAAATGCTACTAAAGCACTCCTCTCGACTTTATTAAAAATAATAAAATAATATTTAAATTAGTGTAGAGAGTCTAATGAGGCAAAAAGATGATCTCGTACGTAAAAAACTCTGGCATAGTTTTTAACTCTAAATCTATGTTGCAATGTTTATACTTTTGTAGAATAAATTCTATTTTCCATGTTTATTAAAATTTTTGCGAATGTTGTTATGTTTTATTTGTGTAATTTAATTGTGTTGCATTATTAATATTAATAATGATAAAATAATGTTTAATTTTATAAAAAATCTTTTATTACAGTATGACTTATTGTATTGTTGATTTTAAATATTTCATAAGACAAGGTTCTATAGAATTAATGCAAAAAAATTCTTCCATTAAAATATATTAATTTTTATTTGTTATTATCTTTTCTATCTTAAAATTATGTTAATTATAACTATAATGACTGCGGTTATAATTTTTATAGTTAGTACACCAAATAGTAAAAGATGATTATTTTGCTACTTTTTATAGGTAAACCCGTACTGAATTATAACTTGCTATATTGTTGCTTTGTGTTGACTTATAGAAATAGTAATTGTGCTTTATTATTAACGGGAAAAGATATAAAAAATCAAATGCTTTAAATGATTATTATTTAGAGTCAATTTTTATATCGGTTACAAAACATGCGAGTGATTTTCAAAATTTTACCTTATTAGTTTTGTGTTTTAAATTTTAAATCAAAAATCACAAAAATGTTTCTTTTGTTTTATTTTTATTTTTTTGAAAAAATGCTTGTCTTTTTGAACTTTTCTTTTTATCAATATCTCGAATTACAAATTTTTCACCTCCATATAAATACGATAACCCCTTTTTTATACTAAATGTCTACGTTTTAAGAAATATTTTAGGTGATACATCACAAGAGGTCTAGCTTGAAAATTTCTTTTATTTACCAATTAAAATTCCATTGCTCACGAAGCAGCAAGTCTTGTTCAAAAAGTTAGTGCAATTATTTTTTGAGATGAATAAATAGTGTATTTATTAAATTGAGATCTATTGTTATTGTTTTATGAATAACAATGTTACAATCGCACGATAATAGTATACAAAAGGGCTCGAATCAACTTTTAATAGCGATGAAGCATAAGCATTAATTCTTGCCAAGTATGAATGAAAAGTACTTTTGCTTAAACTCTCTTGTTTGCCGCCACATAGTTTAGGTGAAAATTGCATTTGCTGATTTACAAGTTGGGAGGAGTAGATTGATAAGTTTTGTGTTTGAGTCTCATCTCAAACAATTCAAGGGCTTTGATCGCACTAACCTCTATCAATAAAACATTTTTATTAGCAAAAAAAACAAAACAAAGCATATTTCTAGATTTGCCTTGTATGAGAATTATATGATAGGATATGAAAAAATAACTAATCAGTCGGATTTTGTTTTGATTGTTAGATTTATAGCAAATCCTATCAGTTTTGAATGTTTTTTTTAATTATTATTTTGATGAAATTTTGATCTAATCCAACATTTATACACATTTGCTATCGATAGAACTATGGTTGAAGTAAAATTTTGTTTGTACAAAACCAACGTTCTTAAATAATAGATTAAGATCAAACCAACAAATTAGTAAAGAATGTAAAGCAAAACACAAAGAAAATCTTAAAAACAAGATTAGTAAAAATCAGGTGTAATTGCCTAAGGCTTTTGTATTGAATTATGTGTTCCTCCAATCCTCCGTCTCATTTCGAGGGGATTTAATGATGCATTCGTAATAATGAGTTTAATTCTTCTATTTATTAGAGGGTTTTATGCTTCTTTTTAAGTTTTCTATTTATTAGAGAGTTTTATGCTTCTTTTATTACAGTAAGATTCTTTGCCTTTTGGATGGTACAACTAATAAATTAATCAATACGATTTAAACTATATCCATCAAATGCCTTTAATCGCCAACCGTTTCATCACTTGATGATGCTCCCTTGAGCTTCCATCTTTTGGCCGAGTACCTATTTTGGTAGTTGCCCGAACACGTGCTAGAAAGCTTGGCCTAAACTTGACTTTCATCGTATTTTTTGATGACTCAAAAAATACGAATCAAATCTTACGTCAAATCTTGATATTTTAAATGGTATCTAACCAATCCTCTCGTAACATATCATTTGAGAAATTTAAAAATATCAAATTGACTTTTAAATGTCTTCATTATTAGTGGTGGGAAACTATTTAAAATACCAAAAATAGGATAGAAGATTTGAGTCCTTGACCCTCCAACACCTATATATATACACTACAGAATGGTCCTACAAATTATACAAGTTAAGTTGATAATTTTTAATAAGATGCTTAATACGTTTTGCACTTCTATAGACATCTATTGGGGGATTTTAAGTGATACAAAGTTATCAATCTTGTAATGAAATTTCATTTTAAACGGACCATTTATCTTTTAGCTATGAAATTGAAAGGTGAAAAGAGAAAGAAATTCTTGGAGAAATTTTTTAGAGTAAAAATATTTTTTTAGGAGGTAAAAACAAATATTAAGTACTCTAAAAACGAATGTTGAGATGTTTGATACAAAAGAAAATTGGAAAGTGTAAAAAAATCCACGGGGCCTTTTTTTTTATTTTTTCCAACTTTAGAAAGATAATAGAGGACAAATTGTGATTAAAAAAAAAACATGAATGACTAAGAAATTACCATTTTTCCTTTAATTACACTGCATTCACGGGTATTGATAAAATATATTCTTATAGACAATGTAATCCTCATTTTGCCATTTTGCCTTTCTTCTCTATGAAACAATATGAAAAAAGAAACAAGTTATTTCCTTTTTTTTTTTTTCTCACTTAAAATTTTTGTTTCCACTTTCCTTCCTATCCTTCATATCTACGATTACCCAAAAAGTGTTAGTTGCCACTTTCATATGTAAATTAGATCATTCTCACCAAGGGGACACCAAACTATTTACTAATGGATGCAAAGTTTATTGTATTTACAACTGTGGGTGATTCCACCGTGGGAGAATAAGGCACTCTTGTAGTAAGACAGTTAATCATGATAGTAAGATTTAAATCAGACAATGTATGTTACATGGGGTTAAATTATAGACAATACTGTTACACTCATTTCGTAAGCATGTTGTAGTTTATCTTGTATAATAAGCCACTTGAGGTAAGGCACGTGCTTACAGTCAAATTTGTAAGAATTAAAAGTTTTTGCCCTAAATTTTTTTAAAAAACTATCAGTTGTGTCCCCACACACAAATTGTAAAAAAATTTAAGTTTTAGTCTTAAAATTTTATAAAATATTAATTGTACCCTCTCAAATTTTAAAATATTGTGTTTTAATTTTAAAATTCTTATGAAATATCAATTGTGCCTTCTACTGAATAACTAAAATTTATAATATATTTATATTTAGTAAATAGTTGTCTCAAATTTTTTTTTAAATGATGCTTCTATTCAAAAATTTTTCTGAATTCGCTATTAGCGATGATAGTTGTAGTTAATTGCCCGTATCATAACACGTAAGGGCACCACACGTTAGAATTCCCCAAAAAAAAAGCCTTGAGAGAGCACGCTGCACACGCACATCCATGGGCTTGTGCAAATTTTCCACGTGCCGCGTATGGTTGCCATGTGTTCCATAAATGCTTTATTTAAAATTATCATATCAACGGTTTTGTAAGTTGCGAAGGCATGGCAGCAAAGTGTGTGTTTTTTTGTTAATGGTAAATCCAATCCACGAAATAATTTGATCTGAACAGTATTATTGTGGTAAAGGTCATAATGCCAAAGGAATCATTACCGCAGGGCATAGGGGAGGTCATATACTAACATATTATTTAATGATGTTACAGGTGACAACGACGAAAGACACTAAGTAAAAATGTATGTCAATTAAGTAGAATAAATTAATATGAATTTTGGTTGATGTGTTATAGTATATGATTTATTTATTTTTATCATATATATATATATATGAATATATATAATTTAAAATATTTTTACTGCTATACGTATTATAAATTAAATAATTATACATGAATTATTAATATAAGTTAAATTTTATATGTTATATATTAGATATAGAATTACATGTACATATCTTTATGAATGTATATAGACATACGATTTATCAAGGCATTGGGCCAAAAGTTGGGCCTTGCGGTAGCTTTGCCGAGTACGAGTAGGAAAAGAAAAAAAAAAAAAAAGAGAATAAACGTGGGAAAAGAAAAGGAAAAAAAAAGAGAAATTGAATTAGAGTAGGATTAGGATTTTAGTCTCCACATAAAAGCTATATAAAGATATCTTATTATTAACCTAAACTTACACTTTAGTAACCCTAAACTCACACTTCATTCACTCCTCATTGATTGGCTTTATGCTTTTATGCTTGGTTTTCTTTGACTTTATTAAAATTCTTAATCTTCCAGATTTAATTCATTTTGGTAAGTGTATCAATTATTTAGCATGTTTATTTGATGTTTTAGTTTATTGTTTTAGTATTAGAATTTTTATTATCATCATATGGATATCTTATTATATGTATTTCATGTCAAATGGTAATTGAAAAGAGTTGATGATGTGGTTGTTTTGACTAATCTCCCATGAAACCCTAAATTAAAGATATCATATATCTTTATAGTTTTGTTATATAAATCTTTATGGGAGTATTTTATTATCAATTAGTATCATGTTAATTATGTGTTTACAATTTTTATTGAGGTTTTATTATGTTACAGATTGGTATTGAAATTTTTTGATGCCTTATGCCTACTTTTCAATTAAACACTTGATAGCTGTCCTGTTTCAATAATTTTTGATTATGTGTTGCCCTATTTATATTTTTCTTATATTTTTTTTCCAAATACTAGACATGTTGAGCTTTCTTTTGGTTTTTGAATCGCTTGAATCGGAGTTTTCTTTAAATAGTTATAATTTTTCGAATTTGACCCTTAAAAGCTGTGCAATTTTACAAGGACCTGAAATTTAGACTAAATTTCGAGGGCTTTTTTTTTACGCAAATTATTGTCAAAGTATATGTGTGATATATCAAATTCTTTGTTTTTGAGTATAGTTTCTAATGCCACTGGATTTAATTGATTTGGAGTTAAGATGAAATTATTATGAATTTTTAAGTGAATAAAGGTCATTCTACCTACTTTTGGGAATTATGTCCTAGGTTCATAAATTGTGATATTGTGCTTCTTGATACTATTACGTGATAAGATGATGTTTAATGATAGTATGAGATGTTTATATATTGCTAATAGTATTGTTAGTAACTTATGGTTAATATGAATGTTTGGCATAAACTCTTCAAAGAAGCGAGCACACCAAAGACCCGAATCGTCGTGTCACCTACCATTAAAAGGTTGAGTAAGTCTAAAGATTAAGTAAGTACATCTCTCACCTGCAATATGATTATTCAAAAGCAAAAAGATTGTTGTTGATGATATGTTATGAAAATGTTTTATGATGAGGATTTTTAATAATGAGGAAATTGACGAAAAACGATGAAAGATGATGTTATTTTTACCTCATTATTCTATTTGATGGAAACCTTTTTATAAAAACCTATATATATAAATATATATATATATATATATTATCTATATTATTATTTTGATGTTTTAAAAATACGTTGTATATTTGATGAATTGATGGTGACGATGGGGTCCGATAAGCGGACCGACCTGTGAACGGTCGCTTCATCTTTGTTACGATTGGTTTAGGGGTCACTACCTTACTCTTTTCGTAGCTAGCGTGCTACGGCAATGACGGTACAATACCAGGGCCCTACTATGTGATATTTTGAAGTATTACTATATATATTATTTTAAAAAGAAAATATATGTATTTAATGATGAGCTTATTTTATTAAAACATTATTATTTGATGAAAATGTTTTGTGAGAGTTAAGGTGTACTTACTAAGCATTATGCTTACTAGATATTTCTCATATTGTAGCTAGGAATAGAACTTAGGTATGAGAATGGAGAAGCTCGGTGTGGGAGTGTGCGTGGTGACAGAAACGAAATATCGAAGTAACGCATCTGGTGTTAATAATGATTTAACTTTTATTCAATTGTTTACAATTCCGTAAATTTTAGTTTTTTAATTATTTTATGAGATTTCGCAAGTTAAAGATATTTTATTAAGTTTAATGTTTTTTATAATATTGCAACTATATTTTTATTTTAAGATGAAGTTATTTGATTTGATTAAAAAATCTTGTTTTAAAAAAAATTTAAGTTATTTCATATTACTTTTATTATTTAAATTCTATAAAAATATTGTTTTATCATAAATAATAGATGTTATAAAACGGTAACTGTGACGTCCCGCGAGGGGGCGTTACAGTATGGCCCTGTTTGTGAATGCCATTTAATATGCTTTTGGTAGTCTTTGAATATCAAACGTAAGAAATGTAATGAATGGACCCATGTAAGGACTTATTTAGAATGGTTTAAAACAAATAAACTACTTTTATTGATAAAATTACATGTTATGTCACATTTTTAAAAGTTGTGTTTATTCATGCCATACTTAAAAAATTTATATCACACTATCATTCATACTATATGTTAAGTTGCATTACAAATAAACATCTTTGGCATTTATAAAAAGTAAATATTAAAAGATGGCATTTATGAAAATTCCCCTTTGGTTTATTTAATGCAAAAACTGTTTTTGAACCTATTTGGATAAACAAATTGTTTAGGCTTTTGACTTTTAAAAAACACTTTTGGAATAAGCCACATCTATTCATACATGTCTTTATGACAAATAATTACTCTTATTCCTTTTCATAAAAATAAAAATTAGTTATAGAGAAAAGTTAATTAAAAAGACAGTCAATAAAACAAGAAAATTAAGCAACATAAAACTTGTAAAGAGTCCGAAGAGGTCCTATAACGTCCCCTAAACTAGGCAGGTAAAATCTATGATCCAGCTGGCCGCAAGAATGTTAATCAAAATTAAAAACAAAAAAAAAATACTATGTAACACCAAAATGATCTCCATTACAAAGTTTACTATT
The DNA here is from genome assembly GCA_946598075.1 of Artocarpus hirsutus. Lineage (NCBI taxonomy): Eukaryota > Viridiplantae > Streptophyta > Magnoliopsida > Rosales > Moraceae > Artocarpus > Artocarpus hirsutus. Next base: position 40,889 of record CAMOHE010044733.1, read on the forward strand.
ATGAACGAAATGCAAATAGGTGTGTATGCTAGAGAAAAAAGTGGTTAAGCCTTATTATTTTTTATTTTTTATTTTTTATTTTTTAAGGAAATGTATAGTGTAGAGTGTAGTATGTATTAGAAAGTAGAAAGTAAAAAACTAGAAGTCTGGAATCAAAGAAAAGAAGTCTTTATTAACTATGTTACTATAAATAAAGGTTTTTTTAGCAAGATTATATCAAATTACAATATATACAATAAATATTTTGCACATATTTATATTGAATGAGTTTGGATTATCTCAATTTATGAAAAAATCAACCCAAACTCACCCAATAAAAAATCAAATTGGGTAGGTTAATAGAAATTCTTATTGGGATTGTCAAATTTGGATTATCTTGGATTTCATTAGGTGAGTTAAATTGAATTCGTCGTATTGTCGAATTCTTAGTTCACCCCTACTAATTAACATTAATATTTCTCCTTTTTTTGGATAAAATTTAAACCTTTACAAGGGGCAATCAACCGACAAAGGAGGGACAATACAGGTCGGGCCAAATTAAATTGATCCTCAGAGGAAGAAAATCCCTGTTATTTAAGTTAATTTATGTGGTGTTTGACAGTTAGTGGTCCACACTACTTTTTCAGTTATAAACAGTGTAAAGCTCTAACATGTTACCTCAACAAAAAAAAGCTACAGCATAGAGTTCTCACATACTACAGTAAAAATAATTCTAACTAATTGTCTACCCACTCTATCAAATACCTTATTAGTTTTTCCAGCAAATAAAAAATTAATTTAATCTATTATTGTTGTCGTTGTTGTTATTTTTTTCTAATTTTGGAAGGAATAAATGAAGTCAAATAAAAGTTGATGCACCAAATTAATTAACAAAAGCCGTCACGGCATCACCCACCACCATGGTTACCATGTGATTGTGATATCACGTTTATATCATTCCCCCTTTTCTTTTTCTTTTTCTTTTTTCTTGCTTTTTTTTTTAAGTGTATTATTATTTATATGAAACACAGACAAAAGGAAAGGCCGAATCTTAAAAAAAAAAAAAAAAGATAAGAAAAGAAAAGAGAGATTTGATAAAGATAAAGCCAAACAAATAACCGATGAATTGCACATACGTATACTCTCTCTTTTTTTCTTTTTTTTTTTCTTTTTTTTTTTAAGATAACATGCATAATGATTTTAGAAAATGTTTGCTAAACCATAAAAGAAAGTACAAGAAAAGATAATGTCATTGAAAACAAAAATAAATTAATAGGAGCAAATATCATTTATTTTTTTATATTGTTTACTTAATTGTTTGATAGTATATTGAGAAATAATCTCATTTATTTTCTAATATTTATTTACTTAAAAATAAGGATATTATTTATTTTTTTTATATTTTTTACTTAATTTGATAGTATATTGAGAAATAATCTCATTTATTTTCTAATATTTATTTACTTAAAAATAAGGATATTATTTATTTTTTTTATATTTTTTACTTAATTTGATAGTATATTGAGAAATAATCTCATTTATTTTCTAATATTTATTTACTTAAAAATAAGGATATTATTTGTAAGGATACTATTTAATATAGTTACTAAAATCTCATTTTTACTAATAGCTATTCAATTATAAGTAGATATGATATTTATTTTTTTTTTGGTAAAGAATCAATATCAAATGCTGTAAGAAGATTCATATTCTATTTCCTTATTTCTTATATTGTGTGAAAGCTACAAAACTCTTATTATTGATTTATAAATAAAAACATTATTCAAACAAAAAAAAAATCATGCTTTATTTTTCTTTTCTCTTTCATGGAAAGTAAACATACACTTATTGTTGTTTGAATGCAATGAAGTTTTTTTTGGTAATAATGTTACCATCTGTGTTTTTTTCTAAAAGGTGTAGATAATTTCCTAAAAACAGGAAGGTGCAGAGAGTGTGTTTTTGATTTCTTTCTATCTTAGAAAGATATTCAGTTACATTAAAGAATCTCATGCCCAAAACGGTGTCAAAACCTGCCCAGAATGTAAAAACTCCCTAATATTAGACTCCTCAACACCTCTATATATAAATTGTACACTTTCTCATATGCAAAACAATTCAGAAAATCCAGAAACAATTCATTCTGCAAAACAATGGAGGCTCTTCTAAAATCCAGAAAATCCCATGTAGTTTTGTTTCTCCTCCATTAATTTTTTTTGGCGTTTTTCCTTCTAATTCCCAAATACTATCACAGACTAATTCTCATTGTTATTGTTTTCTAGTTTTGTACCATGATCTAGGTCTAACTAATTAATATTTTTTTGTTAATTTCTTCTTAATTGCAGGTTGAAATTGGATCAGCCATTTTTATGGTTGGATTAGTGTTAATTTTGGCGGAAACAAAAACAGCGTACGCATCCCGGGAAGCACCCGCAGCGGGCCACACCCCAACGGGGCTCAATTGTGGTCGTAAGCACAGCGCCTCTTTGACTGATTTTGGTGGCGTTGGAGATGGAAAAACATCAAACACAAAGGCCTTTCATGCCGCCATTGATCATCTTAGCAAGGTTGCATCGGACGGTGGAGCACAGCTAATTGTACCAGCCGGTAGATGGTTAACCGGCAGTTTCAATCTTACCAGCCACTTCACCCTCTTCCTTGACAAGGATGCCGTTATTCTTGGATCCCAGGTATTTACAATTTTTCCTAAATTTCATAATTTTATTTTTATTATATTATTATATATAATTTTCTGAAAAAAAGATATAATTTTGATATGAAGTGATAATACAGAATTGTTATGTAAAGTTTTTTTTTTTTTTTTTTCATATGTCACGAAAATTTTAATATTTTAAGGATTCAGTTTAAAGTCAGCATCAAGCTTTTAGACCCCCTTAAAAAAATAAAAAATAATAATAAAAAAAAACCTTTTAGACCCCCCCTTTTTTTTTTTTTTTTTTGAGGAACTTTTTAGACCACTTTAAATTCTTCTTTTTCTTAACTTACCTCAACGTCGTTGCAAGTTGATTTTATTAATACAAAAAAAGTTGTTTTGATTTTATTGTTTTAGAATATTTATTCATCCATCTTTGGCCACGATGCCAGCTTTAGATTAAAAATTAGTAATATTGCTAATATTAATATATTCAAAACAGCGTTGACAACGGGGTCTTTTTTTTTTTTTTTTTTTTGGAAGAAAAGAAGGCCATTTTTTGTTCTTATTATTATTTTGTATTTTTGTGGTAGAAGAAATTAGGGATTAGGCCAGGGTACTTAATTTTTAATTATTTTAGCTCCTATTTCCAAGAAAATCCCAGTGAGTTAAGCATGTTCTATTATTTTTTATTTTTTCGACAAGAATTAGGCATTTTCTTGCAACTTTGAAGATTGTTCTTTTCTGTCTTGGTACTTCAGTTTAAAAGCTTATGGCAGTGCTGTTTTATGGTGTCATGTGCATTTAGTAATTTTGTACATATTACACGTTGCTGGAAATATGCCCCTAAGAAAATGACATGCTTAACAATTAAGAAAACTATTCATCGACGAAATCGATTTAATGAAATTATGACAAAACAATTAAAAAAAACAGATAATTGGATTTTTTTTCTATTGTCATAGCTTGCAAATATTAATATAATTAACTTTTATTTTTTAATAGTATTAAGTTATGAATCTTGATCTCCTAAAAGATGATCTTTCATTTAGTTTTTCCAACATGCATTATATTTCTGTTTTCATTGACATGCAAATAACAACAAGAGGAAAAAAAATAACCTTTGCAAAAAAAAATTCTCCGACTCTTTCAAAATGCTAAAAAAAAAAACCCTACCAGAGAGGAGAGTCCCTGGTGAATACTAACATTTATTCATTGGTTTGCCAATTTTTTTTTTTTTAATGAATTAACCTTGATCTTCATGTCAACTAATTATGCAAATTCAATTATGAATCAAAATGGACAGAATGAGGCAGAGTGGCCTCTAGTTGAACTACTCCCTTCTTATGGAAGAGGAAGAGATGCCCCT
>CAMOHE010044734.1:0-10044 GCA_946598075.1 Artocarpus hirsutus
TTTGACAAATATAACATTATATTAATATTGTATCAACCTTTTTACACTCTTTGGACTAAGTAATTACAACAATTACTATTTACTAGTACTTTATTGTGGCAAAGTACTTAAATGTTATCTTAGAATGGATGACTAGCAATTTTTCCATGATTACGTTTGACACGAGGCATCAAATCGAGAGAATTCGAAAAAAAAAGGCAAAAAAAAAAAATTAAATTAAACAAATAGCCTCCTATTTTTTAAATTAAAAAATAAATTTTTATTTAGTATTAAAATTGTTCTAATTTTTTTCATAGAAAAAAAACACTATATTAAAAAGAGAAATCTAAATATGATGAAAAAAAAACTAAAACTATTTTAGTATATAAAGAGTTAATTTTTTATGTAAAAAAAAAAAAAGCCATTCATTGAAAAATATTTCCCTCCAAATACTTTTTTTTTAAGCACCCCCATCAAATCTGTGGCTCCGATTCCATCCACATGCTTTGGTGAGATATTTTATCTTAACATTTATCTTGAAAGTGACAAGATGGCTATAAATAGGTTAGGCTTCCACAAACAAAGGGCAGAATTTGAAAAAGAGGCAAAAAAAAAATCAAAAATATTTCTTCAACAGGACACATTAAACAAGGCCATATTCGTTTCCCTCCTAAGCTGTAAAAGCTCCCTTCTAACTACCTCGAGTAACAAACATGGCCAGTGTTACCCTTAAGACCTTGTTGGCGGCGACAGGCCAGACGAAACCCGCCGAGGGCTGGGAGGCAAAGCCCAAACCGGCGGTGGCGGAGCTTAGCTTGTTTGCCATGTCGGACAATAAGATCATGGACCTGATTTACGAATCTCATGTTCATGCCGAGCGATCCTTTGATGATGCTTCTCTTTTTGCTGTTGTTGAAAGTATCCTTAAGCATACTACCCATGTTGTTGATAAAGTTGTGCAGGTATTCAAACATATCGTACTGTTTTCCTTCTTCTTTCTACTTCATAAATACAGAAATTACGGGATAGTTTTTTTTTTTTTTTTGAAAAAAGTAAAGAAGAAGACAACATCTTTTAAAATATTTGAAATAGAATAACTTCAATAAATTATTTACGTAGTAAATGCGTTGTTTCCTTAAATATTTTACAGCTTCCGATTTACTTCAACTAAAAATTTCAAAAAAAATATTATTTATCTCTCTTATTCGCAATAACATCTATTTGCTTAGTTAGCACATTTACTCCGTAAAGGTGAATGAATTATTTATGGAGTGAATGTGTTATTTACTTTAAATATTTAAAACTTGCTTGTTATTTCAACAAAATTAAGAAATATTTCTCCTGTTTGGTTAAAGATAATATAAATAATATAAAATTTGTTATATATAATATTAAAAAATTATTATAATATAAAATTATCATATATTATAATAAAGACGGTTCTCGTTAATATTTTCTATCACTAGCCAACCAATTTGTTTATCTCTTCCTCTCATAATAACATATATCTGTACTTCGTTGAGTTTGAAAGGGCTCACAGTACTATAGCGCATTTATTTTTTAGGGGAAATTCTATTTGCACTTTAAATATTTCTAAATGTAATCTAAATTAAAAAAAAATACTATATTTAAAATTTAAAATGATGTTTTTTTAATATTAAAATTTATTATATTCTTAAAATAATCCTATACTACACCCTAACAAAACTAAATCCCTTCCCATATAATTTAATAACTTGGTTTTCTTTTTTTTTTTTTTTCTTCGGCAAAATTCACACCCCAGATGAAATTGGATTCTTGCGTGAGGAGACCAATGCATTGAATAAAAAAATAATGGCATTAGAAGATAAATTAAAGATGATAATCAAAAGGAAATTCGAGAAAAAAAAATTAAATCAAGGATCAAAAAATGTAAAATTACATAAGAAAAAACACATTGAATATACTACAGAGAAACTAAGATGGGACTAGAGATCATTAATATAAATGTAAGGATCATAATTCATAAAGAAGACATAAAAATAAAGTTTTACTAGTTTGAACATTATACAAAATCAGGAAGAGGAAAATAATTAAGAACAAGTATCTCTTGGCTATATATGCAATTTTATGACCCTTTTTATTTCTGCATAAGAAAGAGAAAAAAAAAGAAAAGAAAAAAACTCAGTTCACGAAAAAGCCGTTTGAGCAGCTTAAACAATTTCATGAAAAGCTTATCACGAGGAATTTTTTTATATATTTTTTTTTTCTTTGAAAGGTAGGTTTGAACTTGAATATACCTTGAATTCAAAAAAAAAAAAAAAAAAGAAAAGAAAGCTACAAATGTGATATTTAGCTCTTTAAATTTAGGGTGTGAATCTTGGCTAGTTAAACAAAAAAAAAGAAAAAAAAAAAAAAACTACATTACTAAAATTATGAGAAAATATTTGGTTTTGTTAGGGGTAAATATATACCACAGGGTATTTTAAGAATATAGTACATTCTTATATTAAAAAACAGAATTTTAAATTTTAAAATATAGCATTTTTTTTTATTTTGAGATGCTTTTAGAAATATTTGAGGTGTGAATAGAATTTTCCTCCTTCTATATAGAGTTGGATTAGATTAGATTGGAAGTAAAAAGTTGAACTAATTGTTGCAGGGTATTCATGTACATGCGGACATAGAGGAGAAGACCCCCAAAGGCAGCCTCAATGTACCACTCTGCACGCTTAAGCAAATCAGCAGTGAGGTTAATGATCATCTCCTTAAATATTTCTCATCTTGAATTTTTTCACAACATGTAGCTAAATACAAGACCTAATTAACCTTTAATGTTGTTTACTTTAAGCAGATGTCTTGCAAGGCACCGGGTGAAGAAATTGCCCAAAAAGTAGCTCTTTCAATACTCAACAACCTCCGTACTTATACATGGGAGGCCAAGGCAGTGCTAACCCTGGCGGCCTTTGCCATGGAGTATGGGGATTTTTGGCTGCTCGCACAACTTCACCAAGCTCATGTTCACGATTCGATGACCAAATCCTTGGAAATCTTGAAAAAAGTGCCCGCCGTTATACGGCCCTTGGAGCTTCAAAAGCGCCGCCAGACAATTCTTGAGCTCAACGATCTCGTCAAGGCAACCTTGCAAGTCATCGAACTCGTCTTTGAGTTTGAGAACCTTTCCAAGTATGACCCGAAAGAAGTGCCCGCTTTGTCTGTGGCAACGGAACACTTTCCCGTGAATGTGTATTGGGTTATCCTCACAATCGTGGCTTGCACCACTAAACTCGATCTCCTTGCCCACGACGGTGACGAGTAAGTGTGAATTATCTGGTTGATGACATGTGACACATTTAATTATTTTTTTTAAGAAAGTCTGTAAGTATATATATCAAGATGCTATGATTGTCTCTCTTACGGCTGGTTGTAATATAAGAGATCCAATATTGTGTGAACTATCTAGTTGATGACATGCGACATATTTAATTATTTTTTTAGAAAGTCTCTGTATATATATCAATATACTATGATTGTCTCTCTTATGGGTGGTCATAGTATAAGAGATCTAATATTGTGTTGGCCTAACCTATCTACTAAAAAGATAAACTTTTAGTGACAATTCTCGTGATAAGTGTGAATTATCTAGTTGGGCTAACATATCTACTAAAATGATAAACTTTTGGTGACAATTCTCGTGATACTTAATCTAGTCAAAATATTGTTGTGCGATTAAACGGAACTTTTAATCATAACCTTGTGACTAATATATATTTGGTCACAAAATTTTTTTATAATTAAAACTTTTAGTCATGCACGGAAAAGTCCTACTCATAAAAATTTATAGCCCAAAAGTTTTGACCAAAAGTGTCATGAGAAATATTCTATCTAAAATTTAATATATATATATATATATATATATATTATAGTGAACCTAACACATCTTTGAGACAATAACATCTTCACCTAATTTGAAGCTGCTCGAACACATAATCACACACAATCTAATATGTTAATCTTTAACAAGTTGAAAAACCAGTGATAATCGACTCTAATTAGAAACAGCAATTTTTTTTCTTAAATCTCAATATCACTACGGATAATTTTCTGTAAAAATTTTCTGCACATATGATGCTAAGCATGTAACTTCTACTAGTAGAAAATCTAGAAAATAACAAAAAGAAAATAAAAAAATCACTTGGAATGTCCTATTGACAATATAGTTGTGTCCATTTTCAGGTACAAATCGTTGGATCTGTCCCCCTACTCTCACAAAATCCAGTACATCATCAACAAATTTAAGATACAATTGATCCTTTGCAAGAAACAGATTGGTGGGGATCTAACTTACTAGTCGATCAGTTATTAGTCTAGAGATAGAGTGAGAAAGAGTGAGATGCATATACACACTTGAAATATTATATCTTTTCATTTGCAAATGCAACTGAGCCTTGAAAGATTTTTGTCCCCTGCAGAGGAGTTAGATCTTTACTGGAGGCTCTGCAAAATCATGAAAACACCAACAGAAATCATTGAGATTTTGAAAGCCCTGATTTTCTCTAAGGCCAACGTCTTGCCTCAACATAGGTTTCTCATTTTCACCAGAGAGTTTAATGTTCAACCCCTCGTTGATGGTTCTACAAACAAAACGGTTTGACCCCCATTAAAGTCTTCATCTCAAGATTCATTGTAGACACTATTCTAATGAAAATTTTTGCAATAATAAATCTTATTCTAGAATGCTAAGCCAATGTTCACCGAAAATTTCATGTCGTCATAATAATTTCTACTATTGTTGTTATGCTATTTTTTTTTTTTTTTTTTTGGTTTTTGTCATTCTTATATTCTGCATTTTAAGTTATAAAAAAATCCTACCTAAGAGTTTGGAATGCATCACATTTAAATGATTCTTATATTTTCTTGTATTCGGTTAATTTTGACCACAAAAATTACCTAAATTTACTTAAAAAAGACATAAAAACAATAAGAAATAAAGCATTCCAAAAGATAAGGGATATTTAAGTCTTTTTGATAGTCAAAATTAACCCTTGACTAGAAAAAAAGTAAAAAATTCAACCTGAATTTGAACTGTAAATATGTAAATGTAATGCAATAAGATTTTTTTTTGGATAAGATTAAAAAAATTGTATGGTGAAAAAATGAAAGAAATTCCCTTTTTGTTTTCATCTAATATATTACATGTTACTTAACATATATGTGATTTTTCAAACAGGTGAAGTTTGATGTTCTAAAGAGAAAGAACATATTTCTATTCATCTCAGGCCTAGACATAACCGAGGAAGACATCTCAGTCCTCTACCCAATCTATGAAGGAATTAAAAACGACAGTCGGTATAAGATCGTTTGGCTACCCATTGTGGAGCAGTGGAACGACAATCTACGGAGGACCTACGAGAGACTACGGGTGAAGATGCCATGGTACAGTGTGCACTTCTTTGCACGCGTTGCGGGCTTCAAATTCATCAAAGAGAAATGGAACTTCAAAGGAAAGCCCATTTTGGTGTCACTGAGCCCACAAGGGAAGGTTGTGAACCCCAATGCACTTTACTTGATCCGACTTTGGGGAATGAAAGCCTTTCCTTTTGATGAATCTGCTGAAGAATCTGTGTCTAAGCAGCTCAACTGGATCGGCCCAATTGTGCACGACATTGACCCTGTTATTCAAACATGGGTATGTTTAAGTCCATCCTTCAATAGCTCTGTGTGGAGTTTGGATTATTGGTGCCATTTCGCCTATATCCTTTTCATTGTTTTAGAAATCTCGGAGGTCCATATAATAAAAAAAAACCCGGCCCAATTCTGTTTATAGGATGCATTCAATTTGCACTTATGTCATCGTATACCTAACATCATCGCACAATACATTGATCGAAAAAGGGTTTTAAAATGATATCGTGGAGTATAAAATCTTGTCCGCATCCTGAGAGTAGTAGTTATAAAAAAAAAAAGTAAGTAATATTTCTCACCGCTGAACCAACCCATTGGCTGTAGCACTATGTTGAGTTGAAAGATCATGTTTGCTACTCTTGTTATGTAAATGCGTAAAGAGTTTTTTGCCGTTTTGAAAATAGTTTACAACTCCCCTCCTTGACCACTTGAATTTTTGAGTATACAATAACGTTGTTCCTTTTGTAAGCACTACATTCGCCATATAAGAGTTAATCGTATTACATGGCATTGCTTGTTTTGTGAAGTTTCAATTTAGAATTTAATTTATTGCTAAAGCTGGTCTCTAATAATCCTTATTTGATTAATATAACAGATAGAGAAAAAGAAGTACATTTTCTTCTACGGAGGCAAAGACAAGGAATGGCGTCAACGGTTCACAAAGAAGGTGAGATCACTCGCAAATGACCCCATCTTCAAGGAAGCGGGTATCTCCATAGAGCTATTCCGCGTGGGAAAAACCAAGAAAAGAGAATATGACGACGGCGATGATGACGATGATCACGGCATTGTAGGCCGGTTCTGGACCGCCATTGAAGGGCTCTTCTTCACCAAGGCAGACAAAGAGGTGGACCCAGTTTCTCAAGAGATCCAAAAGCTGCTTTCCTACAAGAACGAGGGCGGGTGGTTTGTGCTCAGTAAAGGGTCGACCGTGGTCGTGGCTGGCCATGGATACACTATCCTAAGAGTCTTTGAGGAGTTTGATAAATGGAAGGAAGTTGTCAAGGAAAAGGGTTTTGAGGTTGCTATTAAGGAGTATCATAGCAAGGCTTCTTTGACCGTACGGCAGTGTTGTCGCCTTGACGTTCCGATCGTCGTTGGAAATTTTCCGGAGTCGATGAAGTGCCCGGAGTGTACACGTGTCATGGAGTCATACATCAGCTACAAGTGCTGCCACGTGGATGGAGCTCATCACTGACGATGAAATATATATGGTTTGAGGATTGATGTGCCGGCTCTCTCTCTCTCTTTTTCTATCTCTCTTAAGATATGATGCAATGATATATTGTTGTTTATAATTGGAAAGTGTGTTTGTGTGTCTAGGTTTCTTAGATGGAAAACTCTTGAAGGAATAACCAGTGATGAGCATCACAACTAACACTCGTGGGCTCCACACTGGAACCATTTTTTTAAGTTTTATGATGTTTAGCACTATCAGTGTTTTAATGTTGTTCAATTGGTGAAAGGGGTATTGTTCAAGTTGGTGAATGGAAACCTAGTATGGACATTGTTACAACTCAATGGACCAACAAATAGCGTATTTCTATTGATGGTTTGTTAATGTATGCTATATATGGTCGTATTTAAATTGCTAATTATATTCTCTAGAAGCAGACTATATCAATCTGATAAGCTAAATAATCAAGAATAAAAACCAGAATAATCTCAATCGAATGAATTATGAATCAATAACTTTGACTAGGGACTAAGACCAACAAAGAGACACAGAATTCGAAAGGACAAACTACCTAGAATATCTAATGCAATGGAGAGGGCTACACGCAATGACCAGTAACAGTCATAACTCTGTTGACTTCTAAACACAATCAAATTCCCAAAAGCCCCAATTCACCCAAGCGTTCTTCTCACCTAGAAAATCTCAGCAACATTCTCTTTGAAAAATACAAGAAGTTAATTCTATCGAGTGGCACCCAAAATATCCCTCTTGGATAGGCACGTGCATGGCTTTTTCCTTGCCATGTATATGGTTTTTTACTTGTATCTGAAAATTTTAAATAAATCTTATGATTACAATATTAGAACTTACTATTCGTATACACTAATTAATTACATACATACATAAATACAATAAGAGTATTGAATATATAAACTTTAAATAGTTTATTTTCACTAAACATAAGATAAGCATATATTTAAAAAAAATACACTTTAGTAACTTTTTGATAGCGAAAAAGAGAATTTCGCTACCAAATTTGTTATTTCGTTGCGAAAAGTGGTACTTTTATCACCAAGGTCTAGTAACAAAAAGTGTATTACAACTTTGTAACACATAATCACACACAATCTTACATGTTAATCTTTTAATCACACACACTCTAATTAGAAAAGGCCTTTTTATAAAAAATCTAATTACTCACTAATGATTGATTTTGGAAAAATTTTCTGCACATATCTCTCAACATGTTTCTACTACTAATAGAAATCTAGAAAATAATAAAAAAAGAATCACTTAGAATGTCTTATTGAGGAAGACCCTAAGGGGCATTAATCTTAATAACCCTATTATTAATAAAGGGTAGCTACAAAGCGTCTATGTTCAAAACGTCCAAACATCACCCTCACATTTTTTTTTAACTCTAATATTAAAAGGTAAAAAGTGACAAATATAAGACAAAACAATGACACACGAGAACAGTGTGATGAGTAGATCAACGTGGAGGTGTGGTACTCCAACTCATTAAGTCCACATGTAATGCGAACAATACTATATATTTTATGATGTAATCTATTTCTCGTGCTTGAATATAGATGAGATCTCTCTGTTCTTGTTTCAACATCATTAAATATATAGAAGTGCAAGATATTATTTGTATTATATTATTTGTAATATTATGGTCTCTTAATTTTATCCTCTTTTTTTTTTTTTCATCTCCATCGTGACTTGTACCAATATGACGCAGGGTGCTTCTTAAATTGAGCACTAAGCTGCTTCTTACGTACCATTTAAATTTAGAAAAGCTCTAGGTAGAGTAATATCTAACGCATTTCAAGTTAGTTTTGTTATATGTTTGATTCTGATTGTTTTTTAAAGACCTATTCTAAAATATTTAGCAAGGTCAAATTGTGATTTTTTTTTTTTTTTTTTTTTTGCAATTCTTATTTGTGACATAGTAATTGTTTTTTGCAATATTTTTTTTCAGTGCCTTCTTCTCTTTAGGAGCTTATATGGTTCTATTGCTCATTTTATGCTCTAGGTGAGCTATTGGTCTTTGCAACTTAGGTAATTTCAAATTAAAGAATATTGTTTATAACTTTGTACGTGCTTCAGTCCCTTGCTTACTTGTGATGTCAAGAAATTGTTTACTTTTATAGAGACTGCATGGCAGTTGATTATTTCAACTGTTGGGATCCTTCCCGTTTGGCTTAAAAGTTTGATCAAGTTTTATATTATTATTTCTTGATTGAATTTAGAGTGTCTTTGTCACGCGCCGGAGTACAGGAGGTGACATGGTAGGTTAATTAAGTTAATTAAGAAGAAATTTAAATAAAAATATAAGTTTAAGAATTTAAGTAATTATGAAAAACGTGTTAATTTAAAATCCTTCTTGAACAAACATTTATGATAATTTAACGAATAAGAGAAAAATAAAATGAAATAAAATATTAAAAAGGGCAAAGAGGGCACGTGTTGAGTCCCATTAACCCGCAACGTGTGCACACACATAGTATCGACAATAAATTATTACAGTTACAATTCAACATGAGATAGAATTTAAATAATCCATGCCCTAAGTTACTACAGCTACAAACTTACTCAAAATCTTCTATTGCTCGTGAGTCCAGGTAGTGGACTCTCCGTCGGTCCAAAGCTAGATTTCACCTAGAGAGGGAAAGGTTTGAAAACAAGTAAAAAGTGAGCAAAATGCTCAATAAGACTATATTTTACAAACAAATATATAATAGAAATACAATTTTTACCTCTCAAAACAAATAACAAAAAATAGAGTTAAAGAAATAAATTCATGTAAATATATCCTTTAAAAAAATTAGTCCGTCCAAAAAGTACCTTTATATTCTTTTCTAGGCAAACCATATTTATATCACTACTGAAGTGGCACAGCTGGATTTCAGAACCTACCCCTAAGGTCGCGTACTACACGACCCGATCTCTGATATGGCATCATGCCCTAAATATATATACATATCTTTCTATAATTATTAAAATCTCTTCTTATCAAATATAGTCATTTACATTCATTATGAGGTTTATTATAAAAACTGTTAGTAATATGCCCTAGGCCAATTATGTAATGACCGCATATTGACTTCATTACATTTGCATTTTATTAATAAAGAGGCATTTTCATTATTATTATTGTTTTATGAATAGTTAATTCTGCCTAAGGTCATCAAGTATATGACTTGATAGTAAAACTCTTA
>CAMOHE010044734.1:10064-31563 GCA_946598075.1 Artocarpus hirsutus
AGTTAATTAAGAAGAAATTTAAATAAAAATATAAGTTTAAGAATTTAAGTAATTATGAAAAACGTGTTAATTTAAAATCCTTCTTGAACAAACATTTATGATAATTTAACAAATAAGATAAAAATAAAATGAAATAAAACATTAAAAAGGGCAAGGAGGGTACGTGTTGGGTCTCACTAGCCCGCAACGTGTGCACACACATAGTATCGATAATAAATTATTACAGTTACAGTCCAACATGAGATAGAATTTAAATAATTCATGCCTTAAGTTATTACAGCTACTAGCTTACTCAAAATGCTCTATTGCTCGTGAGTCCGGGCAGTGGATTTTCTATCGGTCCTAAGCTGGATTTCACCTAGAGAGGGAAATGTTTGAAAACAAGTAAAAAGTGAGCGAAAGGCTCAATAGGACTATATTTTACAAACAGATATTTAATTGAAATACAATTTTTACCTCTCAAAATAAATAACAGAAAACAGAGTTAAAAATCATATAAATATATCCTTTAAAAAAAATTAGTCCGTCTAGAAAGTACCTTTATATTCTTTTTTGGGAAAACTATATTTATATCACTACTGAAGTGGCCTAGCTGGATTTTAAAATCTGCCTCCAAGGTCGCGCACTACACGACCCGATCTCTGATATGGCATCATGCCCTAAAATATATATACATATCTTTCTATAATTATTAAAATCTCTTCTTACCAAATATAGTCATTTACATTCATTATGAGGTTTATTATGAAAACCACCTCAATTATACTACTTATGAAATCAGTTTATAAAAATCCTTTTCAATCAATCATTGAAAACATTTTTGTTAAAAGTTCTTTTTGAGGCCAAAATCCTTTGAAAACTAGGTTACCAAGGAAGAGGGTAGAAGTCCTACCTCGATACTTATGCCGGTGTCCCACACCGTAATCCTGGTCTCCCACACGTCAGCTTTGCGGAACCACGAATAACCTTAAACGCACAATAACTAAGTCTATCAGTATCTAACTTGAGATTTCCTATGTTACTAAACTATCTTATGGTGTCCTAGTGTGCCATATAAGTTTGTTAAATCATAGTGTATCGTTAAAATCTAAATCAGGGTTCAAAACGGGTGAAAAATCATAAAATTTTACCATGCCCGGTAGGCCTGCCGGTCGCCTTAGTTCAGCCGGCCGAACCTGGAAAACCAAGTCCAGTCTACCGAACTTTTCCAAGTTCGACCTACCGGTCGTATGAATCCAGCCTACTGAACTCATGAATCCGGTCTGCCGAACTGAAAAATTTTAAAATTTTTCAAGCACGAGTCTCGGCCTCCACAAGCCCAAATCCTCATTTTCAACCTGTTTTCTCAAATCTGAAGCATACATGATGATCATAATGGATAGAAAAACATAGTAGATCACTTTTTAACACATTTAAATAAGATTTACACAAAAATTTTGAATAAATCCAAAAATAGAGAAAATAGAGAAAAATAAAAAAAAATCTTGATTCAAATCCGTTTTTCTTCAAACTAAGCTTAGATTTTAGTTACTCTAAGTTTCTCTAACTTAGATTAAAGGTTTTCTAAGCTTACACGAGCTTAGATTTCAAAATACAAAGAAAATTAAAAAATTGAAAAAGTTTTAAAATTTTAAAAACTAACCTTGATTTAACCTTCAAATCATGTTTTTGATCGTTCAAGCACATTTCTGAGCTTCCAATCAATTGAAAACCAAAGCTTGTGCTTGATTTTTAAATCAAAATTTGAGAGGAGGAGAGAGAGTAAGAGAGACAGTGAGAGAGAGAGTGAGACGAGAGAGGGAGAGAGAGAACGTGAAAAAGAAAGAAGGAGAGAGAGAGCTTAAATAAACAAAGGGAAAGAAGCAAAGCCAATAAAAGAAACCATGTATCGTCCACAATTTTGAAAAAGGACGTGGTTGGTACTTGACAAATTGTTTTGTTCCAAAAATTTAAAATAATAATTAAAAATAATTAGAAGTAATTAAAAATTATTAAAATAATAAAAAATAACATTAATTTAAAAATGCCACAAAATAGTCAAATTAAGTTTAAAAACACATCATGGCATACTAAATCACCACTTTCTATACTAATATCACTTAATAAATTTCAGAGCGTTATAGTCTTATCCGATTTGGGCAAAGATTAATCTCTCTTTCAACAAAACAATATAAAAGAGACGTTCTCCCCCTAATTGTCTTTTGGATTTTTTTTTTTTTTTAATTCAATTGGCCCCTAAAAAACACAACTAATTTGCTTTATATTATGTTTTGTGTCATTGCCATTTTATATATATCTATAACTTCCCAATACTAGTTTTGAATTGAAAAAACATGGGACATGTGGTGTTTTGTGCATTGAATAATTTAGTATACCAATTATAGAGTTCATTAAGAAATTGCTGGGCTTTGTGTGCCTTGCAAGGACTATATGTTTGGATATTTTGATTATTTTACATTTGTTATTGATCTCTTTTTATTGTGTTCTTTTCAGGTGTTTGAAGGACGTTCCCTCTTTGTTAAATTAGTAGTTTATATACAAATGGAGGTTTGCTAAGATGGGATCAGTACAATAAAAGTGAATCTTTTTGCGAAGAAATGGTTTATATAGAAATTGTTTTATACCATATACTTGATGGTTGATTCTTCTCTAAGCTAGTAGCTCATATGGTTTTGTTTTATGAATATGTATTGAATATATGCTATACACAAATTGATATACTCCATTTCTTATGAATAAATTATGATGTATGCTTTATTTTTGGGATTGAATTATAGCATTATTGCAAATTATGTGATATATGGTGGCTTCATTTATATTTTAATAATGAAAATATCCAAAGCGGGAGGCGCATTATTAAAAATGATCTTTAAAAGTCATTCAGCTCCCAAAAAATACTAATACAAATAAATTATGGGTATTAAACCTTTTAACAGCTAAGAAAAGCTACAAAAAGGAGGAAATAATATATCAAACAAGCTGTAAGAAACACTTTTGCTGACGTCTACAATAACTTTTAAAAACTGTTACGATATCTACGACTTTTAATAGCGCCTGCGCTAAGTTAGTGTTTGCTAAAACACTATCAATACATTTTAACAGCATTTTTGACTGGCTATCAAAAGTGATATTTGTTGTAGTGATTAATTATGTACTCTTCATTTCTTTCAATTAAGAAAGATGGTGGTTAATTTCTATCATCGATTGTTGTCGAAAAAGCAGGCGATGTAGTCAACTCTTTCCAACTCATATAATAACTAAACTAGATCTAATCTTTAATCAGGAGCATATCATAATCATGTCGTCACCACTCAAGTTGTACTCTAATCGTTGCAAATCTCCACCCAACATTTATCGTTTAGATAAAATATAGGGTTTAATGAAATACAGGGTTTTATTGTTGCAAATCTCCACCCAACATTTATTGTTTAATGAAAGCACCGGGATGTTACCAAATCGAAAAGGTATGCTTAGATAAATAGACTTATTCTTTGTCATTGTTGTTTCTTCTATGCCCTTAGTTTGGTTTCAATTTGATCACTATATAATTAGGGAGTGCTGTTGAGAATGTAAATGTTTCTTTGCTGTTGTTGGATATTTCATCGTCTTCTAGCCTTTAATAAAGTTTTAAGACAATATTCAAACACTATTTGAAGCATTCCTTTTTCTTTTTTCTCCTTTGGTGCAGTTAGTGAAAGTGTAAGATTCTATGGAGGAATAACGATAGTGATATTATTTGCTATGATCAGCCGCTCTTGTTTGAAGTGATCGTAATGAACTTTTTATTGGGAATTTTTTTGAAGGAAAAAAGTACTTCATTTTATCCAAACTGAAATCAAATATTATACTTAGCCAAATAGTAGGCTATAGAATTCCCCTTACGCAAAATGTAGCAAACAAAGCCACCATTCGCTGGAGATATATCATCTTTAACATCATCTATGATCAAAGCTTTGGGGGCTCTCGTCACCGGAGAATGGAGCATTTGAACTGCATTAATACCATATCACTCGATCACCCAATCAGAAAAAACCTGCTTCCAACTCAAACTGATATCCTTCTTTGACTGCCAAGCATTCCACTGCCTGTGGATTGAACTTCCTATAGAGCCTTAGTGATGCTGTTCCTAACACACATCCTATCCAATCCCTCACACACCCCAATTCCTACAAGATCCAAACGAGCCTTAAATGCAGCATCCACTTTGACCCTAATAACACCTGGCTTCAGAGGCTTCCATCTCTCATTTTGGATCGGGCAAGTTTGCTTTTTTGGACTATCAAACCTTCGTGAAGGACCGAAATTCTCCCAATAATTTTTCCAGAGTTAAAAAAAATTTTATATTGTTGGGGGTCCGCTCAGCACCGTTCCTAAGATACACCTCCTCCGCAAATCAAGTATAGTACTTGGCAGAAGTCATCGGGAAGGCAATCTTTAACCTCTTGACCTTGGCCCTTCCTCCTGAGATGCTCTACAGGGCCCTCGTTGGCTACAACGCATGCCCTCACCTCCTTGAGAATGACACGTGCTCAGGTCGGATTATCAAAGCCTGTAACCAGGCAACCACTAGCCACAAAAGGTCGACCTATGGCCTTAATCTCGTTGTCAGATGGAGGCCAATCCACCGGCAGAAGCCATGAAACATATCACCTACTCTCTAACAAACCTTGATGTGACACGCAGGTCGTGGATCAAACCCACCTAATACTCAGTTTAAGTGGTCGCCTATAAATAGAGTATATTTACTACAGCTCAAGGCCAACGTGCTTCTTTCTAACTACCTAGCTCCCATACTCTGCTGAGCAGGACTTGCCTTGAGCGTTGGAAAGCCATTGACTTGCACCACCCTGGTGTCCCCTATTTACCTCCAAAGCGTCCATTTTCTTGCTGCAAGTTCACCCAAACTGGCCGAGATAAGCAGCAAAGGAACATTCAAGCACCGTGTACAGCCGCTTGTGGTGTTGATAAGCGGTCACCCAATGGTAAGCATCAATGCATATTATTTTACTTTTACTTAAATTATTATCCTTGTTAGAGTCTAATTTGGAAAAGACCAAATCAAAGGCTCAATCTTTAAGCTGAGCATATCTATGATAGCCCAAAGGATAAATCTAGCCAAACGAGCCTAATTTTTATGGTGGGTTATCAAATACGCAGAGCTAGTCCAGTCGACAAGGGCAAAAGGAGCAAGGATGGCTTACAATGTTTTGATCACTCGACTCGTTATCGTCGTAGTGCTCGACACCTCTTGGAGGATTAATCAAATTAAGACGGGTAACCTCTATTAGAAAGTTATAATCCACAAATTCGATCATTATGTGAGCTAAGACAAGCTAAGATGTGGAGCAACTAACATGTGACATGTGTCATACTGCATCTCAACCGCCCAAGACCTACTAACTTAGCACGGAAGCTGAACATCTTCAATTTCATCTCTAAAAATAGGCCTAAAAACTCCTTTCAAGGAGGTTACACACTTATAATTCACACACACAGAAGTTCTTGCACTTTTTCATCTTTTTCATAGAGCTATTTGTTACTTGTATTGGTTTCACCAAATAGTGAAGGGACGCCTCAATATTCAATGTAGCTTAGATTCGAGTGAACCACTATAAATTCTTAGTTTGGTGTTTATTTTTATTGCTCATTATTTCATTCCCATGTTAATGCTTGTGATTACTCATAATTTAACGCTATTATGATATTTTGCATGTTTAAAAGTCTGTTTAACACCTAACAAGGATGATCATTAGCCCAATTTGATCTTATCTAATTAATTACAACATGTTAACTTCATTTATTTACGACCGTAGGTCTACAATTCTACAATCGTCTTTAAATAATTGTTCTTGCTTTTTATAAATTGTCATATTTGTGATCATTGTTTTTTCCATGTCACAGTTATTTTACCTGATAGCTACCGTCTCTCAAGTCAATTTTGCATTTTTACATACTTCACCAATACACCTACCTTCAATAACAAGGTATAAAGTTAAACCTACCTCCTCTAAGCTCAAGTTATATTGCTTTTTTTTTCCTTGCTATCATTGTCATCTTCAAGTCACTGTCGTTTTACAAAAATACTTGTCGTCTTTTAAAAGGTTGTCGTCTTTGTATGTATCGTCATCTTTCTACAGCTATCCTTCCATGTCATTAGCTTTTTACTTGATTATTCATCTGTTGTTCGCCTAAATTTTTTTTTTTTAATTTTTCTTGTGGACGCTCTGTTACATCCCTAAAATTTAGAAAATGTGTTATGCATCTCAAATTTATAGATACAAAGCAAACGATTCGAGTCGTGGGAAAGAAAATAAATAAAAAAGTGGAAAAAATAAAAAATAAAAAAGTTCCCGTCTGTTTTCAAATCGTCGTCGTTTTTTATAACTACTTGTCGTGCTTGAAATGTTGTTGTTTTGTATCAATTGTCGTTTGTGCCACAAGCTTCATAACTGTAGAATAGGTTTCACAATACTGTTTTAACTCATTAGTTTCAAATGCTATAATATAAACCTCTTATATATTAAAATTTAACATAAAATATATTATAATATAAAATTTTCAAATACTATAATATTTTAATTTTATCGGTAGTTTCTACCACATTTACTTGTGGTCTTTAAAAGCATCCTTGTTTTACTTGATAAATCTCATCTTTCAAATCATTGTCTTTTTTCAGATATTGTCATTTTCAAGTCATTATAGTCCCTAAAGAGGATATTTTGTTTTTTTTTAATTGCTTAAAACAGTCTTTGATTTATTCTCCTTTCCTACGATTGTTATCGATGCTTTACTTAACCCTTGAACTTAAATACAGTAATATATAAAAGTTTTATATAATAGTAAATTTTTTTTTACTGTAGCGTATCAATATTTTACGCTAGATAGCAATTGAACATTTATCAAGGTGTTTCCCGAATGAAATGAACTAGTATTCACATGTTGTCCTGTTTCATATCGTTGTCGTTTTATTTTATATTTATCGTTTTTTTTTGTCGTTTTATTTTATATTTGTCGTTTTCTCGCCAAAAAAAAAACTAAACTAAACTACACTAAACTAAACCAAACTTGACTTTTCACTGCTTAAGACCATAGTCGAGTCTCCAAACACCATCGATCTCCGTTTTTACAATCACAACAAACTCCCAAAACTGGAAAAAGTCCCTCTTCTCCGTTCAAGGCAAAAGAGTTAACCAAAATTTCCCAAACTGCCCCGCAATGTCCGCCGGCGACACCACCGCCGGGTTCGCCACGCGGCTTAAGGAATCCGGCCAATCGGCGATCTCCATGCGCCGCCCATGGTCCGAGGTCGTGGACCCCACAGCCCTAAGCCTCCCTCCCTCCGTCTCCGACGCCACCACCCGTCTCTTCCAGAACCTGGCCCACTTCCGCTTCAACTACTCCCTCCTCCTCCTCCTTGCCCTCCTCCTCGGCCTCCTCCTCTCTCGCCCGATCTCCCTCCTTGCCTTCCTCCCCCTCCTCGCCGCCTGGTTCTTCCTCTTCTTCTCCCGCGACGAGCCCCTCTCCTTCGCCGGCTTTGTCGTCGTGGACGGCGTCGTTTTCGCGGCGCTGGCGTTGGCTACTCTGGTGGCGGTGGTGACGACCGGAGTGTGGTGGAACGTCGTCGTTTCGGTGGTAGTTGGGGCTTTGGTTGTGTGCTTGCACGCCGTGGTTAGGAGTATGGACGATCTGGTGATGGACGATCGGCAGTCGCCTTATGACCGCTTGATGTCTGATGATCATGATCCTCAAGGCACGTACACCATCATTTGATGTTTCCGAGGTGGGAAATTTTTTTTTTTTTTTTACATTTACATTGGCCTTTGATTGCTTAGTAGAATTTGTTTTTGACTTGTTGATTTTGCTTGATAAGACTTCAAAATTTTCATTTTACGCTAGTTTCTTGGTGGTTTTGGTCGTTTAATAGGGCATCCTGAACCAATAACATTAAAATGTTAAAACTTTTACATTATTGTCACGTTAAACAAACTCTTACATCATTTGTAACACTAAAAAAGAATTTTCATGAAATATTTTATTTCATCTTATTTTTATATTACTTTTTTCTAAATTCTTACTATTTAAAACAAAAAAAAAGGTCAAATTGACGGAGATGAGTAGTAGCATACTAGATTTGAAAGAGCCAAATTGACGTGAATAAATGAAGTTTCTTTGATGATGATCTCAATGCCAATTTAGCATTTATCTCACAAAAATAGAATGGATTGGAGAAAGCATTAAATTTGAAACCACAGTCCGATTGGGGTCATTTTGTTAATGAATGTAGTGAAAAAGAATTAGTGGCTTATTTGAAATTGGCACTAAGCGTCCGTTTAGGAGAGTGATTTAAACGAGTGGTTTGAACGGTTTTTATGGTTTGAACCACATATTTGATTAAATTTTATAGGAGAAAATGCTGCAATAAAAGTGGTTAGAACCATAAAAAATGGCTTGAACTGTTTTTGCCAAACGGACGCTAAAAGGTGATTCAAAATCCAATTGGGTACCTCAACTTGTTTGTGCTTAATCACTAGAAATTAGTGTTGTGTTTTAGGGTCATGGGCAGTTGGGGATTTTCATATTCCAATCCTAAAGAGCAAAGCTTTTTGATTTTTCCTTTCAAGTTCCAGCCATTTGTGGTTAAGGAAAAAAAAACAAAGCCTTTCTCTTTCTGATCCTTAGCTGAAGCCATCACATCTATTTCTATTGGATATCTCCGCTAGTACTAGTTATGGCACTAAAGTTGTCCCAAAAGAATCAAAATCCATTATTATTGCTTTTTGATTGAAATAGTTCTATGCAAGCAGTGGGGTGGAAGTCTTGTCTGAGCCTTTGAAGTTTGAACATCCCTTTTGCCTTGCGCTATTGCTTTCTATTCTATTTCGCCAACTACAGTCTGCCTTTTATGATTTAACAATCAACATATATCAGAGCTCTGCGTGTACGCATGTTATTTCACAATCAAGTTTTTTAGTTCCTGAACAATAGGTCAAAACCCGTTTGGTTCCTGATTTTAAAATGTCATAGAATGAGTCCTCCCCGATCTATCGAATTGTCCCAAATTAGCTCTTCTATTATGTCCATCTACTGTTAAAATTTTGGAGGAAAAAATGCAGGTGAGGACCATGTGCTGTTTAATAGGACTTAATTTTGTTATTTTATATGTTGAAGCATAATTGTTAAGAAGAAGAGCCGTGCATTTTTCAGCTGAGATTTTAACTCTCGGATGGACAAAAGGAGATTGAGGACTCATTTAAAAGTCATTCTTTACATCTTTGTATTTTTCCTTCTCTAACACAACTGTGATTTTATAGTGACTGTTGATGATATCTTTTTCTTTTTGTTTTCTATCAGGTGCTCATTCTGTTTCAAAGTCAACATCTTTCTGAAGTCTGTAATTGTGATTCAAGCCATTGCAACTCTAGTCTCAACATTCAACCTTCTCGCCTGTTCGAACTATGTTCTTGGACGACGTTGTCAGCGTTTGATGTTGTCTTTTCATGGTGAACTCTGGAGTGAACTGGGGAAAATCTTGAAAATGATTGCTCTTCATTGCATGGATCTTGTATATTTCTGCTAATTTCGTAACACTGATTTCGTATGTCAATTATTTCTGTTGCTAGGCTTTTCCCCTTTGAAATACTAGCGTAGAATTAGCAAATTTATGTTTTGTTTTTTTTGCATGTCTTGCACAGACATTAATTTCTACAGCTAATTCAGGCTGCTATTTTCAAAATATTTCTCGTGTCCTTTGTTGATATCTCACTGTTTCTCATAGATGGTGATAATATTATACAAACCAGTTTGTCTCTAGAAGTTAAGATTACTAGTCAATGCAAGCTATTTTTGTATCCAATTTTAAAATGAAATGGTGATTTATTGATTAATTTCTCAACGATGAAATCGGAGCTCACTTGCCAATGCCGATATTGCCGAGACAAATCATGTGCTGTTTTTTAAAGATAAAAGCATTTTTGGTGTTAATCAATTTGAAATGGAGTCAATCCCGGGTTTAGAGCACCAATTTTAACTGTAATTCGGGTGTTTGGGAGAGGAGTTAATATTACAATAGTTTGAACCGCATAATGTAGTATACAAGATTTATATACTGTTTACAGTTGAAATTCTTAATAAGTTCAAACCCTTCTCTCAAATACGATTAGAATGCTAAAAAAAAACCCACAATACTTGCTAATCTCTGCAAAAATCTTGTGAAAAAAAAAAAAAAACGGTGCAAGCAAACGCCAAAACCACTAGACGTGCTCTTTGGGAAAAATATGCATGACAGGGTCGCAGTAACAACAAATGAAAAATGCTGCTCCTGAAACCAGTGAATGCTATTCAAGACCTCCTGAAACTGGCGTCAACTGTTTACAGAGATGGTAACATTTGGAGTCACTAAAACGAGTTTATGCGAGGGCAGAGCTTTTTCTCCCATAAGACAGAACCATCACGAAATCCTTGCCGGAGCTGCCTACGGATGTCCGTATTATTTCCGACAACGGTGCTGTCCGCATCCACAAGTCCACTAAGTTGTGTAGTTCTATTGTCGCAATCACCGGCTGACCTCGCAGAGAAATCTCGACCTGCAAGGAATATTGCAAATGAAGAGAATTGGTGTTCACTAGAGACCATCTTCCTTATGTAAGGCTGATAAAAATTAATATTTGTCTTGAGAAATAATGTGATCTTATCATTTGTTTTGAGACATAGTCATAGTACTAGTTTAACTAGGGGTCAAAGATGAAGTTACCTCAGCCTCGCTAGCAAGACCTAGTTTTTTCGCCAGGTATTTTTTGATCAAAGAAACAGGAAAACTACCATCCCTGAAACAATTAGGAGAAAGTATATCATTATCAGCCATTAAAATAATAATAAAAAGCACTCCTACCATGTCAAAGAGTAATTTCCAAGTAGGGCTAGCACATCTCATCTTTTTAGATGTATGTACAACCCAAATCTCAACCATTGGATGTAGTTTAAAAACAATCGCAACTTTTACAGCTTTTATCATGTGACAACTGACAGCTTTTTTTAAACCGTTTATTTATTTGTATATTTTGCTGAATATTGGGATGCATTGAAGCTCTACCAATAAATTCTGTAAAAAAATATTTAAATATATAGCAAAGCCAACTTAAGGCATATAGAAAGAGATGCATATTTGTATCACACAGCATAACCAAGTAGTACTAAACTAGTAAGGACTGATTTAACCTAGTTGCTACATGTCTACAAAAAAATAAATAAATAAACACACTTTTTCACAATATTCATCTGAAATGTATGTATTTCATATACATGCACACAAAAAACGTGACGAAATGGAATGAAATAAGCCTAGAAGCTGTCTTATGAAACTTACTTAACCCTCAAGTAACAAGAGGAGATCTGTGGCAATGGTGCATCTCCTTGCCTGAAACAACATAGAGAATGGAAAATCTGAGTACTTGAAATGAACAGAGTTTAAACAAGACAAGAATCATCTTAGAATGCCAAAAGAAAAAGATTCTCACTGTTCATTGGAAGCAATCAAGGAGAACCAAATAGGACTAAATCTTCTGCCAAATTCCCTATTTGCAACCTCCATACTTTGTGCTGGAACATTAACTCCATCCGAAGCAATCGACACTCTTCTTTGTCGAAGCGTCTTTCGGCACTTCACCGAGCCACCGGAAGGTTCAGGAGTCATGTCTTTTCCGCCACCATGGGCTCTTGACCTCTTACCTAGTTTCTTAACTCTTACTTTAGGCTCATGCACTTCACTTTTAAGGCCATCAGACACAACAGACTCGCCATTTATAGTCTCTTGTAGATTGGCCTTATTCGCCTTTGTTTTGCTTGCAGTCTCAACTAGAGAATTCTGGGGTTTCCACATATCATCTTTCCCTTCAAATGTTTTGACACTATTCTCCACATTATCATGTTGAACTTGTTGCTTACATGACTCATTTGTAGGAGTCTGAAACACAACAATTTGAACATGTTAAGGTGGTCTTTCGAACTTCAATTCTAACCCATCAATTACAACAGTAAACAATGTAAAGCTCTTAATAGCAACAGTAAAAAAACAAAAAGTTGTTATAATATAAAACTCTTAAATGCTACAGTTTTTAAACTTAAAGCTAAATAGGATAAAATGCACACAATTAGTGTGTCACGGTTTCAACTCTTTTACCTCAATCCTGTGTATCTCCTCCGGACGATCTTCATCCTTTTTAACAGGCTTGTGATTAAGGTGAACGGATTCTCGTCGAACAAGATTCTTTCTTGTGGGGTACTTTCTTCTTGCATTAAGACAAGGCTGGGGTGATGCTCTAGGGGCAGTGATTGCCAAGGAAGAAAGAGATCTCTCCTTTCTTTTAGCTGGCAGTGGAGCTGAGGGCACGGCATTAGTCTCTTTGCGGGTTTTGGTCTCGAAAGGGAAGATTTTGCATCTTAGATCTTGCAAATTGTTGTCAACCCTGCAGACCAAAGGAAGTTGAAGGAACTCAAAAGTTATAACATCTTCCCACATAGCCCACTTTCTTGCCCACTTTCTTCTCAGTCTACTAAGACCGAGACAAAATGTAGGACTAGTGCAAACAGTTCATCACAGAAGAAAGAAAAACAAAGCAGCTGCTCAGGTAAATTCATGAATTCAATCCCCCTTAAACTACCATCTTTTTCTTCTTTTGCAAATATGTAAAATCATCTTAATTCCTCCTAAATCTCATAACCCGTGAAAGGACAGAGAAAATCCCCTGCTTTGTAGGTTAATGTCATATCTTTTTGCATTAATAATTACTATTATTTGTTACATTATTTTATTTTATTTTATTTTCTGTACCCAATAAAAAAAAATTCCATATTAACTTGGGATTCAGTCAGTGCATGTTCTACACCAAAAAAATAAATAAATAAATAAAATACACTCCAACCACATAATTCAATCAACAATCTGGTATACCATATAGTTACAACATGCATATACACATACTTGTATATATATACATATGTGTGTGTATGGAGAGAGAGATTCAATGTGGGAAAAACCATACTGAGAGGAGTGATCATATGTGGATACCTGAGTTTATCAAGTGGAACACAACCCAAATTTGTATTGCATACAGGACAGTGATCCAACTCTTCATCTCCTATCTTCTCATAAATGCACTTCCTGCAAACTATTTTTTGCCACTTCTGATATCAGTAGAGATAAAATCTATACCAAAAATATATAACTTATTCAACATGAAAGATTGCAATAGAAAATCAGACAAGGAAGATTCTCAATATCCCCATCTTTGGAAAAGACAGACATGGAACATAAGGCAGAAAAGCTCTTCATCAAGATTCCTACAACGTGAGGTCTTTATTTATTTATTTATTGAAATTCAATATTAAAGAAAAATTAAAAGAACATCAAGAAAAGTTTTAGTCCCAAAGAAAAAACTATTCTGTACTGCTTCAAACGACAAATTAAGCCCCCACGTAAACGACAAATATTAACCCACATCAAAAAAAGTATAAAGCACAACAATTCACAACATTTATACACACAAATCCACACATACATATATATATATATATATATATATTAGATCTAGAACAGCAAGTGAGAAAATACTCACAGGTGTGAAGACATTCCGATATAGTGGTGGCGTCGACGAAGAGCTTATGGCAAATAGGGCATGTCAAGCACGCCAAAATCTTTTGCTTTGCCAGCTTCACTACTTGACAGCTTTCACTTCCATTCTTCATCATCATCATCATCTTCTTCTTCTATAAAAAGCTCTCGAACACAAAGACAAGAGAATATTTGACAAAGTACTATCTATTTTTTCCTTGATTTTCACGTACCCACATCACATGTTGCATGTGACAAGAATTACTATGGAGGATTTTGGGTTGGTGTTTGGCGGCCGAGAAAGTGAGTTTTCAAGAGTGGTTGTTTATGAATTGGTATCTGGTCAATTTGGGCAATGAGAAATATTGGTGTTTTGGTGATATTTATATGAATGATGATGATCTATTCGAGGGCTCTATATATATAAAAGGATCAACAATTTAATCTATCTTACAACTCTGAAAACTTAACAAACAAAAAAAACAAAAAGAAACAAACGCTCGAACGCACAAAAATTAAGAAAGGAACAACTGAAACTATTAACTACAAAAACTAGTTTTATTTGTGTGTGACGAAAGGCAAATATGAGTTTCTTTACAATAATATTATATATATATATATATATATATATATATATATATATAAGGTGTGTGCGCCAATTAGTGTTTAGAGCGTTAACCTCCGCACACCCTCATCCTTTTTATTTTTCTTTTTTTTTTCTAAATAGTTTTTTAGAGTAATTTTCTCGTGTGTAACGCTTTTTGTGACCCTTTTTTTTTTTGGTTTTTTGTTTTTACGCGGTGTGGTTTTGAGAGTTTTGTAGGTTTTTCTTTGCATTTGGGGGGGTTACGGCGCACCACGCACACCGTAACGTAAAAAGACAACCGGCGGCTGTTAGCGAAGCACACGTGAATGGCACGTGAAATTCATGCTTGATTAGTTTGATACCGGCACTACTACAAGTAATGGGTGCTTGCTGGCAAAGTCAACTTCCCTAAGATTGTGCCAAGTGGCTTGTGAACTAAATGGACGGCTGTGGTTCTGCCTCATTTTACGGTTTGTTTCTCTCTCTTTCCTTGTAAATGACCTTTATTAAAAAAAATTAAAAAAAAAAGAGGAACGACATAAGAAGGTTGCCCATGCTACTTGTATGCGTTTGTTCAGTGGGAACAGACTATACATATAGGCGGCCGAAATTATATGGCTGCGTAAAATGTGAATATGTGTGTGAGTGTGTGTGTGTATACCCATCCAATTGTTGTGAAATTGTGCAGAGAAAATAGGAAAGAGTGTATGAAAGAGGATATGTATTAAGCTTATGCAATTGTTATTGTCCCATTCTGAACAAATTGAAAAGGAATTTCATTTATAAGACGTTTGAATAACCGGTCAGTTTAGAGTGAAAACACGATAACAATTTAAATTCTACGGGAGAAACATTATAACCAAAAATCTGATAGAACCGGAAATGGTAACTAAATATCACATTAATGCCTCAATATTAGCTGTTAAACTGTTGTGGTCTTACTAAGATGATGTTTTTCTTTCTTTCTGCTACAATGTCCTTTCACTTCTAATTTTGCTGTCTCTTTTTGAAAGATTTTATTGTTGTTCTCAAAGGTTGTAAAGCCCTTCTGTGTTGTTGGGTTAGCTTTTCGTACAAATGACATGGCCGCGACTTGTCTTTTAAACAAGCACAAAAGTCTCTTTTTTTACGCCAAAGAAAACATGTCGTTTCTACGTTCAAACTCTTGTTTTTACACCGAAGAAACATGTCGTTTCCTTATCTAAGTGTAGTTCCATATGATCGTCGTTTTCCTACAGTGGAGAAAGCGATGCCCACTTATTTCCACACATAGAAAACGATCCTTTCAAAAAAGTAAGAAAGATACAAAAAACGACATGTCCTGTTGCAACACACTAGCGTCGTTTGGAGCCGCAACGTTCCTCTCTTCCAAATTACTTTTATCTACCCTCATCCAATTTTCAAAGCCATAACTTTTACAGCAACAAAATCAGACTAAAATCGCAACAAGAGGCATAGAAGTCTATGCACACTCGTGTATCCAATACCATAGCAAAACGATATTAAAAAATTGAAATGATAAAAAACAAAAAAAAAAAACAAAAAACAAAAAACAAAAAACAAATGAACTCAAAAACTGGTGGTGTAACCAGATTAAACCCAAGAAAGGAAATATACATATAATTCTCTAGACATTTTTCAGTTTGTGTTGAGAGTAATTACGGTATTCAGGTTGTTGGGCAACTTACATACACCAGCCATATTCCTTGAGATAAAAACAGCATTTCAGACTCCCATCTCCAATATAGAATTCCCATTGAAAGAATGAGGTCTGTCTTGAGACTCTTCAACCCAAGAGCTAACAATGGAGAAGAAATCACCAAATCCAAAAATAGCTCGGCTTATTGAGCTAGAACGTTGGCCGTCGAGTTTGACAGCCCAATTATTTTCCCCCCAAATGGACGGAGCATGTTTTGGCGTTCAATCTGAATGTTGTTTCCAACCAGGAAATGGTTAGAATTATGAACTCAGGATCCAACCAAACCCTTGTAGCGAGCATACCAAATAATAATTACGAACAGAGAGGCACAAAGTGATCCTGTCACAATGACAACCTGCAGATACCAAAGGATTATTTAATGGTACACAGTTCCAACCAGAAATTAATAGAGGAACAAACAAACAGAAACAAGTTGCAATTTTGCATACCCATTTAAACAAGTAGCCATAGTTGTTATTCCACGTATACGGTATATTCACACCGAATATCCCACACACCAGAGAAAATATGGATAAACATAGTGTTCCAGAATTAAGAAAAAGCTCTAACTGCGGAAACAAAAAATTGGTTACAATAGAAAACATTCTATAATACAGTAATTACAAAGAAAAGAAGTAAATGATAGGAAACCGACGCATTGAAAAAACCAAAGTGTGTTATAAAAGTAAAAAGCATACCTGAATGAGCTGATTACGATGATTATCGAGCTGCAAAAGTCAAAGTCAAGTTTGATCAGAGAACATGTATTTGGAGCCTGTTTACTCAAAGTTCCTCTGTTAAGTTCCTTACCTGAATGTTAATGTAGTCTTCTGTATCATCGATATATTCTCGCAGCTGCAAAATTTCAGAATTAGGCAGTAAAGAATACGTGACGGAGAACATTAAGTTTGTGAAAAATATGCCCTTCAATCTTTTACACAGCCAAAACAACTCTGTTCCACAATGTGATTATTAGACAACTAGACCTAACCAAATGGACTAGCAAGTTTAGGGTTGCAAAAAACATGCAACAGCACGTCAGACTTGTTGAACAAAAATATTCACAGTAATGACCACTGAAAACATATAGTGCACTCGATGATAAATTTGGCCTTGATACTACACTCTTTCTTCAGTAAATAAAGGAATGGAACATAATACTAGTATTATCACACCCTATTCCTACTAGTGAAAAAACTGCAAAAGACACCTGCTATTCATTAGAATTTCAACTTGCTATTTCTGGCTATCAGATACACCTAAGGAAAATGGAATATAACTTTATTGAGTTTCAACATTAAGTTGCTCACAAGACCCAACATCATAAGTTGATTTTTCTTGATCAG
Organism: Artocarpus hirsutus; assembly: GCA_946598075.1. NCBI lineage: Eukaryota > Viridiplantae > Streptophyta > Magnoliopsida > Rosales > Moraceae > Artocarpus > Artocarpus hirsutus. Next base: position 27,302 of record CAMOHE010044734.1, read on the forward strand.
TCCATCCTTTCCAACATCAGTTACGGATAAAACAAAGTACAATGTCTTATAGATTACAAATCGTCTAGTCCATGACCTCATAGTAAAAATAACTACATGCTTTATACATGTCGTAAACATGCCACATGTTGACATGCAACTGATTATAGAGATAAACTTGAATCCGTAAAAGCACATACCGTAGTTAACTTGTTCAATGTACCATCAATTTGCATAAAGTACGCCTGCAAGATTACTACAGGTTTTAGAATGAGTCTTGGAGAAAACAAGAAAATAAGAAACCAAAAGAAGCAGACCAAGCTTACAACCTCAAGTAACATTTCAAGTTCCTCGACATCGTTTTCATCTCCACGAACTGTTGCAATACTTGCTTTTGATATCTTTGAGCCAATGGTAGGGGAGGCAGGATACCAATTAGCAGGACCAGAGCCACTAACAGGTGAAGATGCACCGGCCAGCTTTCTTGACAAGTAAAGATCAGCCATATCATCATCATCATCCAGCAATTGTTCAAGCTCATCCCTCACCTGAAAAATAAAACTAATTGAATAAAGCATAAAACTAAAAGTCATTCTATGAAAAAAGCTGTGTACATCTGGGGCATTTAAATACAATGTTGCATAATTTTCAAGGTAGTCCCTTTCATACATCCTATCCAACATATTACAGAAAACTTCGATTAGCGAAAAAACACCAGTCAGAAACATTCTACTCTTTCAGAAATCATCATCAGAAACATATTTGTTCACGGTACAAAGGATCTACAGTACGTCAAAGAGAAGGTATACCTTTTGAACACGAGCCGTTAGCCTAGTCATTGCACTCTTCAATTTACGGACTCTATCTAGGTTGCGGCTACTAATCTGCACGCATTATTTAGAAGAGTAAAACAATTACTAAGAAGCTGAAAAAATCATTGAGCAAGACAGTGAAGAGCAAAATATAATGAAGACTATGGTCCCAACTAAAAAGAACAAACAAAAAGATGAATATGTACCTTAGAAGTAAGCTCATCTAAAGCAGGATAAGCAGCCGTCTCCAATTCTGTTGTTCGTGCGGCAAGAAAACTACAAATGGCTTCCAAAGCAACCTCCAATGCTCGGAATTCAAATGGAGACTCTACATCACAAAACCCAAATTCATATTAAACCCACAAATCTAGCCCTAGTGTTTACAATAAAAAGTATAATGATTGAAACAATAGAAAGGCACGAACAGTCTCACAACACCACAAACAGCCTTTCCTCATAATTGATTAAACGATACTTGACTTCTATATATTGAGCTGAATCAACATGGCATACCATCCTCTTCAGCAGCGTCCACATCATTATGCCCACCAGCATCCTCTCTCCCATCTCTTTGAGTTTCGCAGATTGCTTTCACCGGGGGCAAACGCCGTTGAAGCTCTTCAATAACCGGCACAACATTCTCATCGGACGGATCTCGAAGCAGCACCTATCCCATAACAAATCAACAATCGTCATCAAAAATATCCCATCTATCCACCCTTATTGCCTCTCCTACAAAAATGGAGATACTTGCAAAATTCATAATTCTCCATCTCCGATTCCAATGAAAACTACAATTTAATAAAGATGAAAACAGGGAAAAAGCACCAACCTCATCAGCAGTGATAATTGCTTTGATATGCTGAAACACCATAAAAAATAAAAACTCTAAAATCAATAACTGGAAATGCAATTCGGAATTCAGGAACAACAAAAGTTCAAGAAATAATCCGAAAGAAAGCAGTTGCCTCCAAATTGAGAACAATGGCCTTCTCTCGACCCAAAATTGCGGAAGGATAAGAAAGCAAAGGATCGAGAATGCGAAGGTCGCGAGCGTGAATCTGAACGCGGTCCATAATGGCGTACTTATCAACGTCGAGGACGGTGGACTCGCCGGAGCAGTCGACAAGGATCCAGCTCCGGGAGGGCTGAGGGTTCTTCTTCTTGACGGCGACAACAGCCTGCGGGTCCAGAGGCACCACGTACGCTTCCCGACCCATCTCCAACCATAATCCCTCCCCCAAAAACCCCAACCCTAAATAGACCCTCAGAGATCACATTCCTAAATCCCCAAATTCCAAAATTCCGATTCCTCACTTTTTTTTTTCCTCTTTTTTCCGGTATTGAATTAAATATTGGACAATTATTGGATTGACAAGAGAGGCCATTCGAGAATTAATTGTATATTATTCTTAAGCAAGAGTCTTTTTCCTTTTCTTTTTTTTTTTTTTCCAGCTTTGTTTAAGGTTCAGTTTTTGGCTTGCAACTGCTTTCGCGGCCAATTGGGAGGGTTTTTTATTATTATTATTATTTTATTTTGGGAGGGAAGCAGAGATCAAAAGAGAGAAGTGAGTTTTGGCTCTGGAGGACAAAAAGAAAAGGCACGGGACGTCGCCACATAGGAGGGGCGTTGGTTGGCTAATTTTTTATGAACAGGACGGGACGGAGATTCCTACTTTACACTTGGACAAAAATTCAGAGTCTTGTATTGATAAGTTATATGCTGTTTTACGGTTAAATCTAATTAAAATTATATCAAAATTTAAAAAAATAAAAATAACAAATACAAAAAATATAAAACATTTGATATAAATCTAACCACGGAAAAGCATAACTCTACTGATAAAGTTTTTTTTTCTTTTTCAAGTCTTATCTTAAAAATCTTTTAAGAAATGTATTACATAGCAAGAAGATCCAAAATGGTATCTTGTTTTTTCTTGTCTTATTGATTGCCACATACTATTTTGACAACTGGTTGAATTACTTAATATTTATTATGTGGTTAAATCTTTAAATTTAGATAAATTATCAAAATTGTATTGAGGAAGACCGTCAATAAGGTAAGAAATTCAAAATAACAGATCTAAACTATTCTATAACATGTAGGCATAATACGTCTACCTACGCAGCCTTCTATTGTAGAAAACATGGCGCCGTCAAAAAACTTGTGCTTACTATAAACTAAAATGAAAGCTCAAGGAAAAATTGTGTACCTCTAGGACCTTTTTATGATTGAATATTTGTAGAATGTTTGATAAAGTTAGTTAGAACTAATTTTTTGGTTAGAGAATTGTGTAAAGTTTTTACGTGTTACAGTGTAAAGCTCTCACATACTATAGTATTTTTGAACCAAAAAGCTGGTTCTAACCAACTTTGTCAAATATCCTATTAAATAAACTGGATTAACGCTTTTTATTAAATAGGTGTTTTAATCATATAGATGTAAGCAATGGCTCCTAAAACCTTCGGGTGAGAGCATCTTTCTTTATTTGGGTAGTTTAGAGTGCGTTTGGCAACATATTAGAACCAACAATTAGAATAATTTTATTGTCGCATGTAAGAACTATCGAAGCCTACTTTTGTTTTATACTATAGTATGTGAGAGTTTTACATTATAATAATTAGGACAACATTGTTTGAACGACATTACCAAACGCTCTCTTAATTTTTGAACTCTTAACTTAGGCCCCGTTTGGCAAAGTGGTTCCTACCACAATCTCAGTTATGAACAGTAAAAAGTTCTCATATGCTACAGTAACAAAAAAACAAATTTGCTACAGTAAAAAGTTCTCACATGCTACAATAAAAGTGGTTCCCACCACTCTCCCAAACACCCTATTAGTGATAACAGGATTAAATTAATAATGGTCATTTAAGATTAAAGGAAAAATTTTATAAATTTTCAAATTTTGTTACTTACATCAATATGCTCCAAACTTTAAAATGTACCTGTAACGCCCCCCTTCCGGACGTCACAGATGTCGTTACATTTATTCTTTAAAACATTATTTGTAGCAAACTATTGTAATTAATAGCATACATTTGAAATCATAGTTTGGAAAAGCATTCCCAAGATCTTTGCATACATATTTTTATTTTTTATTTTTTATATATATAAATACAAAAATACAATTTATAAGAAATTACAATCTTTCTTAAATAAAAACAATTTGCTTTTCCTATAGACATTGTATAAATAGTTTGCTAATAATATTTAAACTTAATTGACCTTTGAAAAACAAAAGATAAACTTTTTCGAACATGTCTCGGCCGGCAGGCCGAACTTTCAACTTCGGCAGGCCGAACTTAACCGGCAGGCCGAAGGTCACCCCTCGGCAAGCCGTCTGAGGTTTTGCAAAATGGGGTTTTCAAAATCCACAAGATCGGCAGGCCGATGCTTGGCAACCGACAGGCCGATTGGAAATCTTCGGCAGTCCGACCAGTATGGTCGGCAGGCCGAACATAAAAAAA
>CAMOHE010044735.1:0-13992 GCA_946598075.1 Artocarpus hirsutus
TAGCATCTTTTTGGCTGGTAATTGATTTACCCGAAATCAATAGGGCAATTAGGAGCTCAAAATTCGCAAAGCGGAAATCACTATATATATTGTAACGGATTTCATTCAATGGTAACAAGTTTTTACATACAATTTGAGGTTTTATTCTCTTTGGTTCCTAAACAAACTATTCAAACTTATCGGAAGATTCCATGGCGTTCAAAGACTTATCAATCAGTCCGTCCATAACTGATTGTGGCATCCTCACATACCAAGGTTCGTGCTTCTTGTTAGGCATCGAGTCGCAGTTCCATTTCAAAATCCGATTAGGCGTTTCGATCTAGGAGACCAATTTTGGTTAGGGTCGCGTCATTTCTTGGCGTGGTTCGTATCATATTTTGGACGAAAATTTATAAAAAAATCTTAGATATTCCTTATATATATATATATATACAAATCATTTTCAAAAATCCCAGCAAAATAAAATTATTTGATTTCAAAACATTACTAGCCACCTTACTGACAAACTGAAATCTCTAAAATTCTCCTTATCACACTCCAATAGCAAAACCTTACTTTCATGAAATTTTTTGACATCATACTAATATAAATGCTTTCAACCATAAAATAAAATTGTTATAATCCAAGTAATAAACAAAATAATTTATTTTTCATACAAACATACAAGTATACATATTCACAAATAAAAGAATAATTTTCTAACCAACTTTGTCATAAAATAATATACATCAATCATAAAAATTTAAAACCATGAAAACTCTAAATCATACCTTAAATGCTTATGTTTTCTTCAACAAATACGAAGACTTGTACAAAAAAAATCTCCAAAGAGAATTCCTTCTACTTTGGCTTGAAAGAAAATAAGAGTAATGAATTCTTGACTTTGAAGATTAGAGAGATGATGGAGACTTGTGAACATGAATTTGAGAGTGGGTAAGGGAGATAGTTTTCTTTGGCTGGAGAGTAAGAGATTGAAGACTTTGGTGACTTAAAGATTTATTTATAGGTTTATGAGAGAGAATGAGTTAAATGGGTATAGAAAGCCTATTTCTAGTCCAAATTAATTCCCTTTTTTTTTTCATTTTCCCCACAGCTACTCCGTATCCTAATCAAAATGTACATATATATATATATATATAGTATGTTATAACATTATATACTACATATATTATACATATTTCCATTTGTTTCTTTTTTTTTTTTTTGTTTGCTGTTTACTTATATATAATAACATTAAATTATATATATATATATTATATTATCACTTTTTTTCGTTTCGTTTACTTATAATATATAATATAATATAATATAGATATATTATATTTATTATAATATAATATAAACTAATTATAATACATAATTATTTACATATAACAATAATGTTTGCTCCCATGACCCCCAAAAATATTAATTTACGCATTATTCTTTTAGAAACTTTGGCCTTGTTTGTTTTTGTTCTCAAAATTTTTGAAATTGTTTTTGCATGCCTTTCGAGGCAAAAATTTTCAGCACAATTTCCAAAAAATTTTTATTTTCTAAAACAAAAACGTTTTCACCTATTTTGAAAACAACACCAAATGACCCCTTTATATTATCTAATTTCTTAACGCCATAAAAAATGCTACACATGTAATTTTCATGACATCATAAATTTTACAAAAATAAGAAAATATGCAATAAAATTCATGTTAGCGTCAAGAATATAACTCTAACACATGCATAACTCTAAAGCATCATAAAGATCATAAATGTAGAGCAAGTTGAAAATATTAAAAAAAAAATACTTTAAGCTTATCATCATTTTTTGACATGAACATCCTAAGCACATCGATCTCATGTGGCTATCACCTGCGATATTACTATATAAAAAGTTAATTTACTTGACATAAATAATAACAACTCATAAAATACCATGTTTTAATGCTTAACTAACATAAATAGCCATAGGAAAAAATGACAGGAATTACAACTCTCCCCACCTTATAAGAGTTTTGTCCTCAAAATTTAAAATAATTGTGGATACTTGGCCTTCATATTATCTTCGTGCTCTCACGTAGCTTCTTCTACTTGGTGATTTCGTCATAACACTTTGACCAAAGGAATTTCTTTATTTCTCATGGTTTTAGTTTTTTGATCTAAAATCTCGCCTGTCTTCTCTTCATAGCAGAGGTCTTCTCGTATCTCAATCACTTGTGGTTTGATCAAATACGTAGGGTCCTAGACATACTTTTTAAGCATTGAGATATAGAACACATCATGGATAGATGACTCTCCGATGACAAACTTAACTGATAGGCCACCTTGCTTATTTACTTTACAATTTCATATGGTCCAATGAACCTTGGGTTTAGTTTGCCCTTTTTCTCAAACCTCATGACTCCCTTCATCGACGCAACTATTAGAAACACAAAATCACCTACAGCAAATTCTAAGGGCCATATTCTTTTATCGACATAGCTTTTCTGTTGACTTTGAGTGGTCTTAATTCTTTTACTTATCAATTTTACCATTTCAAATGTCTCATTGACAAAACCCATCTTTTCGCTATTCTCACTTTCCATCATTTTTTTTTCTCCAGCTTCATGCTAACATATAGGGGATCCACACTTTCACCTACATAGAGCCTCATAAGGTGCCATTCTAATTGTTGCCTAATAGCTGTTGTTATAAGCAAATTCTACTAATAGTAACATCTTACACCAGCTTGTCTTGTAATCTAGCGTATAGGCAAGAAGCATATCCTCTAAAATCAAATTCATTCTCTCCATTTGGCCATTAGTCTGACGATGAAAAGCTATGCTGAAGTGCAACTTAGTGCCTATCATGGTTTGCACATTTTCTAAAAATTAGAAATGAACCTATCGTCACGATCAGAGTTGATAGACTTAGGAATTCCATGAAGCCTCACTATCTCCTTAGCATAAAGCTCCACTAATTGCTCCATAGAGTAGTTGATTTTAATGGGGAGGAAGTGTGCTGTCTTCATCAATCTGTTAATAATAACCCAAATGGCATCATATCCATTTGTAGTTCTTGGCAAACCTGTGATAAAATCTATCATAATCTCCTCCCATTTCCACTTGGTATCTAAATTGACCGCAAATTGCCGCCAAGCCTTTGGTGTTTAGCCTTAACTTGTTGACAAGTCAAATATTTCTTTATATACTTAGCAACATCATGCTTCATTTCGAACCACCAAAAGCAATCCCTTAAATCATTGTACATCTTTATCGCACCTAGATGGATTAAATGAGGAGTATTATGGATTTCTATAAAGTCATTTCCCTCAAACCATCAACATTGGGAACACATAAGTGGTTCTTAAGATATAAAGTTCCATCATCAACAACTCAAAACTCCTCATATCTTCCTTGATTTCCCACTTGATCCTTGCTAGATTTGTATCTTTGTCTTGTTTACCTCGAATCTCTTCGGATAGTGATGGAGCAAAAGTCAATGCTAAAAACCTATCTTGATATAAGTTCCAAACCAAAGTCCAAAATTTCTTTCCTTAGAGGCTGGGACATCACTTGCAATGACATCAATGTTGCAACAATCTTCCTACTTAGAGCATTAGCCACCCAATTTGCCTTTTTTGGATGGTAAAGGATTTCACAATCATAGTCTTTCACCAACTCTAACCATCTCCACTACCTCATGTTCATGTCCTTTTGAGTGAAAAAGTACTTCGAACTTTGATGCTCAGTGTAGATCTTACATTGAACTCTATATAAGTAATGTCTTCTCCAAATCTTTACCTTAAAAACTATAGCTGCCAACTCGAGGTCATGAGTATAGTAATTCTTCTTATAATCCTTCAGCTGTATAGAAGCATAAGCAATCACCTTATCATTACTGTACCTAGGCATGTTTTAGAAGCATCACTATAAATAACAAATCTTTCATTCCTTCTAGAATAGCCAAAACTGGAGCTATAGTCAATCTTTTCTTTAATTCCTAGAAGCTCTTCTCACACTCATCGATCCATTCAAACTTCTCCCCTTTGCGAGTTAGTTTGGTGAGAGGCGACGCCATCTTGGAGAAATATTCTACAAACTTCCAATAATAACTAGCTAATCCTAAGAAGCTTGTTATCTCACTTGCATTTTTAGGTTACTTCTTGTTAAGAACAGTCTCAACCTTAGTAGGATTCACTATTATTCCATCCTTTGATATGACATGACCTAAGAAACCTACACAATTGAGCTAGAATTCACACTTAAAGAACTTTGCATATAACTTATGTCTTTTCAAGATCTCTAGCATAATCCTTAAGTGCCTAACATGCTCTTCCCAACTCTTCAAATAAACAAGAATATCATTGATAAACACTATCACAAATTTATCAAGATAATCCTTAAACACCAAGTTCATCAGGTCCATAAAAGCCATAGGAATATTTGTCAGACCAAAATGCATAACCACAAATTCACATTGACCATGCCTCGATCTAAAAGCTATTTTTGGAATGCCTCCTTCTTTGACCTTCAGCTGATGATATCCATAGGCTCCTACTATTCTCCTAACTTCACAAAAGAAGAGGAGACAAATGAATGCATAGCACCTGTATCAAAAAGAGCATATGCATTAAAAGAAAGAATTGAGATCTGACCTGTGACAACATTTGGAGGTTTTGGCTGCCATATGTTCCTTTGTCATTGTATAAATGCGAGCATTGGTAGGTAGAACGTCAAGTCTTTTTTGGCTTATGAGTGGTCCCTCCAAGGTAGCTTGCACATGGTGAAGTTAAGCATAAGGAACTTTTTGCTTACCATGAGTATTGAGTTGGGTAGGGCAGTTCTTGAAAAAGTGACCCTCACGACCGCAAATAAAACATTGATTTGTTCCTCGACGACAGTCACCCGGATGCTTCTTTCCATATTTAGCATAGGGTTGCATCTATTTGTTGTCGTTGTACTGGCTACCACCATATTTCTTGTTGCTTTGGCCCTACTAGTTTTAGAAATTGTCCTTTCTCTGATTGTTCATTTTCACCATTTTGAACCCCGATTGAGATTTCAACATTACAGTATAATTTTATAAACATAAATAACACACTAGGATACCATGAGATAGCTTAGTGACATAGAATATCCTAAGCTAGATACTGATAGACTTAGTTTGTATATTTAAGGTTGTTTGTGGTTCCGCAAAGGTAACATAGAATAGACTGAGACTACTGTGTAAGACACCGGCATAAGTATTGAGGTAGGACTTCTACCCCTTTCCTTGGTAGCCAAGTTTTAAAATGATTTTGGCCGTAAAATAATTTCTTCCAAAATATTTTCAATGAATTATTGAAAAGTGATTTTACGAGTTGTTTTTATAAACAAGTAGAATGAAGTGATTTTCATAATGAACATAAATGAATATACTCGGTAAATGGGTTTTAAATAGTAATAGAAATATATAGATGGGCATGATGCCATATCAGAGATTGGGACATGTAGAGCGCGACCTTGGGGCAATTCTCGAGACCTAATTGGGCCACTTTGGTGGTGAATATTATGGTTTGCCCAGAAAAGATAAAAAGGTACTTTTTGGATGAACTATTATAAATAAGATTTATTTAAAAGAATTTATTTGCTTAACTCTATTTTTAATTATTTCTTTGATAAGTAAATTTGTATTTAAATTATTTATCTGTTTTTAAGACATAGTTCTACTGAGCCTTTCGCTCACATTTTTTTTGTTTTAAAATTTTTCCCCCTTTAGGTGGATTTCAACTTAGGATCGAAGAAGAGTTCGTTGACTAGACCTGCGAGTAGTAGAAGAGCCAAGTAGGCTATTTGAATTATAAAATCAAGGCATGTATCACTTTGATCTTTCTTTTATCTTGGACTATGGTTGTAATTTAAATATTATCGGTACTATATGTGTACACAAGTTGTGGGTCGTGGGACCCAACACATATTCTCTCTTTCTTTATTATTTCATTTCATTTTTTTATCTTATTTGTTTAATTATTATAAATGTTTGTTCAAAAGGGATTTTAAAATTAACACTTATTTCTTAATTAATTAAATTCTTAAACTTATGTTTAATTTAAAATTTCTTCTTAATTAATTTAATTAACCTACCACGTCACCTCCCGTACCTTGGGGCATGATAGATTGGTATCAGAGCTCAAGGTTATGAACCTTCGAAATTGTGCACACATAGGTACGACAATGAAATACCACTGATAGCACAAATTTTGTTTTTAGAAGTGAGAGAATGGCACCTAGATGTCGTTCGACTACTGATGCTGATCTTGGAAATGATGAGGGCCATGTTTGTCGAATTTCGACAAATGACAGCAAGGGCAAGACTAGAGGATTCTGAAGTTAGTCGTCAGCATGCATACTTTAAGGAGTTCCGGCATGCATCTACTCCAACTTTCGACAGGAATGGGGATCCATAAGTGGTCGAACATTGGTTAGATTCGATCGTGAAACATCTGGATACCCTTGGCATGCCAGCAGAGTATCGTGTGGAGTTTGTAGCCTATAAATTTGAAGGTAGTGCAAAAACTTGGTGGAAGTAAGCTAAATGCCTAGAGAACAACGGGAACATTATCTAAGACAGGTTTGAAGAGTTATTCTATGATCGTTACTTTTTGCAAGGATATAGAGACCAGAAAGCAGTTGAGTTTTAAAGGTTTCAGCATAGTGATATGTCAGTTTGAGAGTACGAGGCAAAGTTTAACGAGCTGGCTAGGTTTGCTCCATTTGTAGTGGCATCAGAGCATGACAAGTTTATTAAGTTTCAAGAAGGGCTTAAGGCTTCTATTCTATGATAGGTGGTTGCCTTGCGACTCAAGAATTTTAGTGAGCTTGTGTCGTCGGCAATATCTGTAGAAAATGATTTTGCACAGTACTGTGAGGATTGAGTAAGGACATCAAGGGGACCATAAAGGAGTGGTAGGAGGAGCCAATAGTCATCCAACTCAAGGGAAGAGTCAAAAAGGTAGCGTGAATAGCAGGAGCATCAGTTCATCTAGCAGCAGGCATAGTAATCCTTACAACTTACATTGCCACTATTGCCAACAACCGGGACATATCAAGAGGAATTGCCTAATCAGGGGTGCTTGTCTAGGACTTTAGGCCAAAGAAGGACCCAGTCGTTAGCCTTAGCCTCAAACGCTACCTTTGCCTCAACAATTCCCTCAGCTCTAGTTCCATCAGTTCTCTCCATAGCAATTGCCATATTCAGCACAAGGGCATCAGTAGCAGAACTTTTAGCGTAATGCCCCTCAGTATCAAGCGTCGAGTACAGGTAGCGTGCAGTCACCTTCATTGCAGCAATATTAGCCAATTAATCCAGGACCTAGTAATGTTGGTAGAGGAAAAAGGAAAGCTCTAGTTTAGGTTCACACCATGATATCAAGGAGTTCGGATGCCTAGACTAGTAATGCGGTTGTCGAGGTACGATTCTGGTTTCTCAGTCCTTAGCACACATATTATTCGATATTGGTGCCACACATTCTCTCATTTTAAATTCTTTTGTACATGCCTTGGGATTAGAGATAGAAGAATTTGACGAACCCTTAGTTATAGCCTCACCCTTGGGGTGGGTGTGTGTGAACTGTGTATGTAAATCATGTAAAATAAAGATTGGGGATGAGATTTTGAAGAGTGATTTGATTGTAATCCCCATGAACTCATATGATGTATTTTTGGGGATGGACTGGTTGTCCAAGTGCAATGCGGTTGTAGACTTTCCGCTTAGAAAAGTAACCTTAGTGTCTAATAAGGGTACGAGGATCACTTACCAAGGTGGTGGTGATCGGCTAATAAGTGAATGTCTTGTGAAGGCATGTCTTGGAGGGCGGAAGAATTTGGCTTGCTGCGCCTTTCTCATGAACTTAGAAGGAGAGCTTAGCACCTTGAGAAGAAGTGCAGCAATTTTAGTAGTTGATGAGTTTAAAGTTGTCTTCCCTGATGAGTTGCTAGGATTACCATCACATCGAGAGATTGAGTTTAGCATCTAGCTACTTTCGAAAACAACACCGATTTTTGTAGCATCTTATCAGATGACGCCGGCAGAAATGAAGGAATTAAGAAAGCAACTTTAAGAGCTTGCTGACAAAGGATATATCTAGAATAGTACATTGTCGTGGGGAGCACCAGTTTTATTTGCTAAGAAGCACGATGGAACTCTCAGGCTATGTATAGACTATCGGCAGCTAAATCAGGTCACCGTGAATAACAAGTATCCTCTGCCTAGGATTGACAAATTGTTTGATCAGTTGGGAGGTTTGTGATACTTTTCGAAGATAGATTTGTGATCAAGATACCACCAGCTTAGGATTAAAGAAGAAGACATCCCCAAAACCACTTTCAGAACCTGGTATGGACACTTTGAGTTTCTAGTGATGCTATTTGGATTGACGAATGCTTCGGTAGCTTTTATGGACCTAATGAATAGGATATTCAGGCCTTATCTAGATCAGTTCGTGATCGCATTCATCGATGATATCTTGGTGTACCTAAGACTTGGGAGGAGCATGAGCAGCACCTCAAAATCGTACTTCAGACTCTACAGGAGCACCAAAAAAGGAAAAGTGTGAGTTCTGGTTGACAAAAGTTAAGTTTCTGGGACACATCGTCTTTGAAGAAGGTATCTCAGTGGATCCATCCAAGATAGAAGCCATAATGGAATGGGAACGACCGAGGAACGTAGCAAAAGTTTACAGTTCTCTAGGACTTGCAAGGTACTACATGCAGTTTGTAAAGGACCACTCAAAGATAACAGCTCTGTTGACAAGATTGATCAAGAAGAATATCAGGTTTGAGTGGGATGAAGCATGCGAATTCGTCTTTCAAGAATTAAAGAATTGGTTGACCTCAGCCCTAGTATTGATTATCCCCAACAGTGATGAGCCGTATGAAGTTTACACGGATGCTTCAGGACGTGGACTTGCGTGCTTGTTGATGCAACATGGATGCATGGTGGCGTACCATCCTACACACGACTTGGAGCTCGCGGCTGTAATTCACGCGTTAAAGATCTGGAGATGTTATTTGTATAGGGCGATGTTCCAAGTTTTCTCCAATCACAAGAGTTTGAAGTATCTATTCACTCAAAGGGATTTAAACTTAAGGCAACAAAGGTGGATGGAATACATAGAAGATTATGATTTCACACTACAGTACCATCTTAGGAAAGCTAATGTGGTCGCGGATGCACTTCATCAGAAGTCTTTAAGGATTCTTACTTGTTTGGCCTTGAGGATTGAAAAAGGGACGCAACAATGAATGAGTACATGCTACAGTACTATGAAGACTACGACTGAGTTTCAGTGTATCATATAGAGACGACCCCAACTCTTGTTCAGATGGTGAAACAGAATCAGTGGCGAGACCAACATTTTTAGGGGATCTGGACATGAATTCAAAATGGAGGGCAATTTGAAGAATGGAGGATACATGTGGCTGGATTGTTGTACTTCAGGGAGCGTATGGCAGTTCCAACAATCACGGAAGTGACGGACGCCGTGATGGATGAAGCCCATAACTCTTAGTTCGCCATTCATCCAAGGAACACGAAGATGTATCATGATCTGAAAAGGCAATATTGGTGGAGAGGCATGAAGAAAGATGTCCAAGGGTACGTGGTCAAGTGTACAACTTGTCTTTAGGTGAAGGCTGAGCATTAGAAGCCAGCATGTCAGCTTTAGTCGCTTCCTATTCCAGGGTGGAAATGGGACACATCACGATGGATTTCCTTACCAGTTTGTCGAGGATAGAGCAAAAGCATGATGCAATTTGGGTTGTGGTCGACAGGTTAACAAAATCGATGCATTTAATTCCTTTTAGGTCGACATGTTCGAGAAGAGTTCTTGGAGAATTGTACCTATAGAACATAATAAGATTGCATGGAGTTGCCTTGTCCATTACATCTGATAGAGAAACTAGGTTAAACACCAAGTACTGGAGGAGTTTTTAAGAGGCTTTAGGTACAGATTTGAACTTCGGCACAGCATTTCATCCTTAAACCAATGGACAATCTGAGTGGGTCATTTAGATTCTCGAAGACATGTTACGTGCATGTGCATTAGACTTCGACAGGAACTGAAAGAATTACTTGCATCTGGCAAAGTTTGCGTCCAACAATAGCTATCAAATGAGTATTGGCATGGCATCGTTTGAAGCACTGTATGGACAACCGTGTCGGTCATTGGTGTGTTAGGTAGAACCAGAAGATAGGATTATTCTTAGGCTAGATGAGATTTGCGACAATAACAAGAAAGTCACTGGGATGTGGAATCGATTGAAGGCAGCTTAGAGTAAGCAGAAGAGCTACACAGATAAAAGACACTGACCATTGGAATTCGAGGTAGGAGATTTTGTTCTCTTAAAGGTATCGCCTTGCAAAGGCGTCACGTGATTTGGAGTAAGTGGTAAGCTTACACCGAGGTATCTTGGACCATTCGAGGTTACTCAACATGTTGGTATAGTAGCTTATCGACTTGACCTTTCTCCTGAACTTTCTCATGTTCACAACAAATTTCACATGTCGATGCTTTAGAAGTGTCCGTCTAAGTAGAAGAAGATAGTCTCATTCCATGATGTATAGATTCAGGAAGACACGACATATGAGGAGGTACCAATTTAGATTATTGATCATAAAGTGATTAGTTTGCGACGTCATGATACACCATTAGTGAAGGTCGTGTGGCAGCATCACGGGGTTGATGAAGCCACTTGGGAGTTAGAATCGACCATGTGAGAGTTGTATCCACATTTATTTTGCTTTTGAAATGACTTGTAATTTCAAGGGCAAAATTTCTTTTAAGGATGGAGAGCTGTAATGCCCCAAAATTTATTTAAATGTTATTAGCATGTAAAATGGTGAATTAGTATGCCATAATGTATTTTTAAACTTAATTTGACTATTTTGAGATATTTCTAAATTAATGTTATTTTTAATTATTTTAATGATTCTTAACTATCTTTAATTATTTTTATTTATTACTTTGAACTTTTAAACAAAACAATTTGACAAATGTCAAATATGTTCCATTTGAAAATGGTGTGCTACACAAGGTTTTCTTGCAGCAAATTGCCTCCCCTTCTCTTTATTTATCTCTTCCTTTTCCTCTCTTCCCTCACTCACTCACATGCTCTCTCTCTCTCTCTTCTCTCTTGTTTCACTCTCCCTGCCTTTCTTTCCCTCTTTTTCTGTCTCAATTTTTGCTTCAAAAATCATGCCCAAGCTTTGGTATTCAGTAGATTGGAAGCTTGGGAACTTGATTGGATGATCAAAAACACGATTCAAAGCTTAGATTCAAGGTTAGTTTTTAAAATCTCAAACTTTTTCAAATTTCATTATATTTTGAAATCTGAGTTCACTTAAGCTTAGAAAACCTTTAATCTAAGCTAGAGAAACTTAAGATAACTAGACTCTAAGCTTAGTTTGAAGAAAAACAGATTTGAATCAAGATTTTTTATTTTTCTCCATTTTTGAAATTTTTCAAAATCTTTGTGTAAATCTTGTTTAAATGTGTTAAAAAGTAATATGCTATGTTTTTCTATCATCTATGAGTGTTTTCTATACTTGGGAATTGAGAAAACAGGTTGAAATTGAGAATTGAGCTCGGGAAGCCGAGACTCGGCTTCTAGAAAATTCTAGAATTTCCTAGTTCAACAGGCCGGATTCATGAGTTCGACAGACCAGATTCATATGTTTGACAGGCCGAACCTGAAAAAGTTTAGCCGACTAGCCTGGTTTGTCGACAGGCCAAATTGCATAGTTCAACAGGCCAAACCAGGGAGACCGACAGGCCAACCGGGCATAGTAAAAATTTGTTATTTTTCATCTATTTTCACCGTTTTGAACCCCGATTGAGATTTTAACGTTACATTATGATTTTATAAACATAAATAGTACACTAGGACACCATGAGATAGCTTAGTGACATAAAATATCCTAAGCTAAATACTGATAGATTTAGTTTGTTTATTTAAGGTTGTTCGTGGTTTTACAGAGCTAACGTAGAGCGGACTGAGACTAATGTTAGCTCCATTGGTCTGAGCCTCAGCAAGGTAACCCATGACTAACATCATATGCTCCTTTGTAGATGTCCCTGGTCCTCTACTTACAGCTCAAGAGTTTCTGAAATACCTCTTGCCGCTTTGCTAAGGCCTAGCCTCTAAACATGTCTTCTAGATTATCCAAGATTTGCCTAGTAGTCTCATAATCCTCATGTTGAGCCTACAGCACGTTATTCATGCTGACCATAACATAGTAGCGGGCTTGATCATTAGCATCTATCTTTCTAACGATCATATGCTTGGATTTGATCGTTGGTCGAATCTCATGTAGTTCAGAAGGACAAGGTGTTGTCAGCCAAATTTCAGTTTCTCAAAAGAGAGGACGATATTTAGGTTTTGTTTTCAATCATTATAATTCTCACCGGTTAATTGGTTTTTATCAAGTATCTATGATAAAGTGTTTTTAGACATTTTTAATCTACAATGAAGAATTATATACCAAACATAAGCAAACATATATAATAATTTCATAAGATAACACAATCATGTAAAATATACAAATGTGTTTAAGTGTCAAAACCTTGAAAAAATCATAACCTTATAATGATAATTCCCAACTCATAATACAACAAGCTCCTAGGGGAGTCTTGCCGAATTCAATCAGAAACATAGAACCCCTCCTAATTAATATATGCCATCTAGGACCCGTATGATCTAAGCATACATTAATAATCATTTCTTTGGCTATTAATTTTATTAACAAAGCTCCTAGGGAAAGTTAATAATAAAATTAACATGAGTGCATAACCCTCGTTTCAATATTTTATCCATGATTTATAATCACTACCTAGGGGTGTGCAGCCATAAATCATGCTAAAATACCTTATCTTCTCGGAGATCCAACCCAGTACATGATGAAGTCCCTTCCTAGGGGTTGGAACTACAATGTGCTACGTATGGACCAACAATGGAGGCCATATGTCCTCTCTTCGAAAACCTTCTCCCATTCATTCTTTTGAAATCAAGGTTTTATTTTAAGTAACATACTTGAACAATTTTAATTGAGCAGCACTCCCTGTTCTATATGGCATGTTATCAATATACATGGCAAATCATATTATAATGCAAACAAGCAAAGCAATCGACAAAGCTACATGCAAAATAATAATAAATGACTGCAACATTATGGTTTCACTCTAGAAAATAGAAAATAAAGATTACGAGAAAATAATTGAAACATATTATCAATTCTTCATCATTGAATCTTCAAATAGTATCCTTCTTCATGTAAGTTCTATCCTCAAGTCTTCAATCTTGCATAGAATGAATACTTCATATTTCTGGTTATATCCAAATTTAATGTTTCTTAAAATTGTCCCAAAATAAAATCAAAACTGCATAAAAAGAAGCACCTTTTCTGAAAAATCACAACTCTCTGCCGGCATGTCGATTTATACGATCGGCCTATCGATCATGATCCATCAACCTGCTAGTCTTTTTAGGTTGGCTTGTTGATCATGATAGTTCAGCCTACTGCTAGAGTCAGCCGATTTTTGCTCTGCAGATGGCCTGCTGATCCCGAAGTCTAACTTGCTGATTTGTGACTATCGGCCTACCGAACTTGAGGGTTCGGCATACCGACCAAGCAGAAACCACGCTTTTCAGAAAATACAGTTTTTAACAGAGGTTCACTGACTCTACCCCTTGAGGAAGTGATGATGTCTACGCATTATTTGCATACAATTCCTTTATCGATTTCTAGAAGACAACTTTTTTTCGATCTTATTATAATTGATATATGTGACTATGATATGATTCTCGGTATAGATTTCTTAAGTAACTATAATGCTTCTATCGAGTGCCAAAGATGAAAATTAATTTTCCATCCGAAAGGTGAAGAAAGATTTGTGTATATGGGTGAGTCAAAAAAGAAGCGAAACATGTTTCTGTCAACTTTAAAGGCAAGAAGGTTGTTAGCAAGTAGTTGTATGGGGTTATTTGGCAAACATTATAG
>CAMOHE010044736.1:0-18302 GCA_946598075.1 Artocarpus hirsutus
GTCTAAATAAACGTTGTGGGTTTAAATAGACGTCGTCCTTGCTTGACTAACGAGTCTTTTAGACCTCTCGTCCTTTGTTTTTTCGAGACTACAGGTCGTTTGTACGGGAAATTAATTTTTTTCTTTTTTTTAATGGATGAATGTTTCAATTTTATGGTTTGAACCTTCCTCGCCTGGTTCTTGTTGGTTATGGCAATGGTTTTTGGCTTTGATTTAAGATTCCTGTGAGATTTATTCACAAGCCATGGTCGGAAGCTAAAGTTTTGCTATTTCGGTTCCCAAGTCGAACTTACCATTTTCTGTTTGGTTCTCAGGAAAATTGGTATCTTTTCTCAGAAGAATGGCAATGCTCAGACCACATAGTGGGGTCCACTACGATCTTCCAATACCATCGGTGAGGATTCCCCATAACCTCAGACATGCTTCTTTTGGTTCACTCAAACCTTGGCCTATATCTTATCATTCCAAGTTTGGAAATTTTCCTTCTAAATTTAGACTCCAGACAAAAATGGCATCTCCGAATTCAATCTTAGTACCTTCGGTATTACCCTCTAATCAATCCCAAATCGATTTTTCAATGTCTGGTGAGATAATTAGGGGTTACGTGGACAATGGATTTCCTGAAGATGCACTAAAGATGTTTGTCAAAATGCTTGAGTGTGGTGTTCCACTTGAGGAATTTCGGTTTTTCCCCGTTTTGATCAAGGCTTTTGGAGAGGTTTCTGACGTAGAAAAAGTTAGAGAAATTCACGTGCATTTGGTGAAATTAGGAGTTTTGGACGACATTTACATTGCGAATTCGCTTTTAGGTGTGTATTGGAAGTGTGGAGAGGTTAGGGATGCTGTTCAATTGTTTTGGAACATGCCCAAGAAGGATTCAGTTTCGTGGAATACGATGATATCCGGGTTTTGTCGTTCAGGAGATTTCGTGGGCTCGTTGAGAATGTTTAGTCGGATGATTAGAGAACATCGAGTGCTTCCTAATAGGGTGGCTTGCCTTTCAGCTCTCTCATCTTGCTCGGCACTTGAATCTTTACTTTGTGGGAAAGAGATTCATGCTTTTGTTTTGAAGAGTGGATTGCACGTGGATGATGATTGCTTAATCAGTGCATTGGCGAATATGTACATGAAATGTGGGGATGTAAAGAACGCCGGGTACATATTTGATGGCATTTTTGATAAGGAGGATATCAGAGAAAACGTTGTGGTATGGAATGTCATGATTATGGGCTATGTCTCCAATGGGTATCTGTCACAGGCATTGGAGTTGTTCTTAGAGATGTTGGCAAGTGGCATATTGCCAGATTCTTCTACTATGGTTGCTGTTTTAGTTTTATGCTCGGAGTTGCTGGATTTAACAGTAGGAAAGCAAATCCACAGATTGGCTATTTGCCTTGGATTGGAGAAAGATGTAAGAGTTGAAACAGCACTTACAGACATGTATTTCAAATGTGGAGATACAAAAGCTGGGTTAGAGATCTTCAAAACCTCCGAGAATCGTAATACTGTCATGTGGGGTGCTGCAATATCAAATTGTACCCAAAGTGGTCTTCCCACTGAAGCATTAGACTTGTTTCACACCTACAAAATGAAAGATGGGTTTGCTGATTCTGTCATAATTTTGGCCGCTTTGCGAGCATGTTCATCCTTGACTTTAAAATCCAAAGGCTTGGAAATTCACGGGCTAGTAGTAAAATCAGGGTTTGACTCGGATGTTTTCATTGGCGGTGCCTTAGTTGATATGTATGCTAAATGTAGAGATATTGAGTCTGCTCAAAAGATCTTCTACATGCTACCTGACAGAGACTTGATCTCATGGAACGCTTTGATATCTGGGTATGTTCAAATCGGATGTCCAGATGAAGCTTTAAAAGCATTTCACGAAATGCAATCTGAACGAATCACACCAAATACTGTAACAAGTGCATGTGTTCTTTCGGTTTGTGCTCATTTGTCAGCCCTTACCTTATGCAAGGAGGTTCATGGCTATTTATTACGGCAGGGGTTTGGCTCCACTGTTCTGATCAGCAATTCTCTTGTGGCCACATATGCAAAATGCGGGGACGTAAATAGTTCGTGGACTATATTTCAGAAAATGCCTGAAAAGAATCAAGTATCATGGAATTCAGTTTTCCTTGGATTAGGCATGCATGGCCATGCAGATGAAGTTTTTGCCTTATTTGAAGAAATGGAACAATCAGGGATGAAAGCTGACCATGCAACTTTTACAGCTCTTCTCTCTGCTTGCAGCCATGCCGGAAGAGTTGAAGAGGGATTTAAATACTACAGAAGTATGGTGGAATATTACAAACTCGAACCTCAAGTTGAACAGTACACTTGTATGGTTGATCTTTTAGGCCGAGCAGGTCACCTAAAGCAGGCATATGATATGATTCTGGCCATGCCTTGTGTTCCCGATGATAGAATATGGGGATCATTGCTTGCAGCATGCAAAAGTCATGGGGAAAAAGGATTGGCCGAAGTTGTTGCCGATCACATCTTGGAACTTGATCCGACAAACATTGGCTACAGAATCCTCCTTTCAAACCTTTATGAAGAATATGGAAAATGGGATGAAGTTACTAGAGTTAGGACGGAAATCAAAGATATGGGGCTCAAGAAGAGCCCTGGATGCAGTTGGATTGAAGTTGATAACACTATTCATACGTTTTCTGCAGGTGATCAATCCCATCATCAATCAGCGGATGTATATGACACTCTTGAAGGTTTGACAATACAGATTAGAAAGGCGGGATATGTTCCCCAGTCCCCATTGGTAACCGTTGGACCCAATGAGATTATCAATGAAAATCTTGCATCAATTCTAGGTACAACTGGAGACAAGGACCAAACCACTTCAATGGAAATAATGACCTAATGATAAGCCAACTCTCAAGTTCACAATGACGCTCGCTGTCCATGCCAGCAGAAAGCTTGTTCATGACACACTTGTTGTTCTCATGTTCAAGTTTATAAGTTTCCAGACATGGCTTTGACACCTCTTATGTGACCTTTAACGTTTTCATCGCCAAGTCATGAGGTCTTTGTGGAACTTTTTTAACCTTGAATCTCTGTTTGTTTTCTGGCTTACAAAAAGATTACATTGCAGTATCATGGTCTTCCAAGCAAAGCAGGAAGAGTTGGATGTGAAATCTACATTACGGACTGCTCTGTACGACCAGAACGTTTGAGGTTCATAGCAATTCACAATACATTTTCTCTTATTGATTGTAACATACAGAGACCTTTTTCCTAGTATTGGATGATTATGAGACTAATGCTTCAGCAGCCCTTGGAAGACTGGTTAATCTTGAAAAAGGCCGGCATCACAAGCTACCTGGCCCGGCTTGGCAGGTTACTAGATTTGAAGATTGAAAATGAACTGAAGCGGGTTCTTTGGTGCAGCTCGGTGAGAGAGTTGTGCAAAGAACCTCTTGAAGGCTTTGGCTAAAGTAATTCAATTCAACTGTTGAGATGGCATGTTCAGATAGCAAGATTGGTTTTTTAAATATTGGTGTACAATTAATTAGCCATTTGGTTTGTTTAGTGTCATTGCTGAGCTGCCAATTAGTTTTGAGCTTTTATCTTTTGTAATATAACCTGTCATAGTCCTATTTGAATAGGGTCCATTCCTGTATAGTTGTATTGTATTGGGAGCATTATGCTTTTGAGAGAATCTAAGAGGGAAGAAAGTGTAAACGAATTTCTTGCTTGCAAAAAAAAAAAAAAAAAAAAAGATTGATGGCACCGGCAAACTTGATGAGATGTGAGCTTTGTTCTTCTTTATTCTTTTCATTATTTATTGTTGTTGTTGTTGTTGTTGTTGTGTGTGTGTGTGTGTGTGTTTTTTTTTTTTTTTTTTGAATCAAAGCAAAGGGATACTAAAATCATGTCATGAGTCATAAGAAAGCAAAGAACATATTCAACTTGAAATTTTATCACGCTTTTCTCGGTGTTTGGTACATCGGTTCAAAGCAACAACAGTGTAAAACTCTCACATACTACAATAAAGCAAAAGACAACTAGTATAAAGCTCTAAAATGTTAGAGTGTTTGAATCAATTTTTCAGCTCAAACAATTTGTCAAACACCCTACAAAACACATTAGAAAAGCTAAAAACTCTTCACCTTTATTTTATTTTTTATTTTTGGCTCCGAAGCTAAAGCTTACTTTAGATTGATTCAAGGACTTTCATACCAAATTAGGCCAAACAATTGATATATTGCAGACATGAGGGGCGGAAAAGCACAAAAGAAGTGCTTTATGTTGCAATAAAAGAATACCAGAACTGCTACACTGTTGATTGAATAAACAATTCACATTTGGAACACAAATTATAATAAACCAAAATAACTAGGGTAGAAAGCGAATTGTTAGGAATGCTTTTCCAAATTCCAATAGATTATTACTGTATATTAGATGTGAGATGATCATAGTACTTCAAACTGAAGCAAAGAGAGCTATATATACACTTCTACAAGTAATGGTAGCGAGTAAGATAAGAAAAAAAAGAGGCTAATTACTAAGGATGAATCTTCCTAACAACCACTTTGT
Organism: Artocarpus hirsutus; assembly: GCA_946598075.1. Taxonomy (NCBI): domain Eukaryota; kingdom Viridiplantae; phylum Streptophyta; class Magnoliopsida; order Rosales; family Moraceae; genus Artocarpus; species Artocarpus hirsutus. The sequence continues at coordinate 4,555 of CAMOHE010044736.1, forward strand.
TGAGAGTGGAATCAAAAGATGAAAAACATCCTGACTCTTCTCTCAACTTCCAAAAAATCACAGGCATCTAGTGACAAATCATCTTCAACGCCTGGAATGGTACACCAATCACATTCTCAACCAGTACATATTTCTATTTCCTTTTGTTTCTTTCTTAATGTTGAAACTGCAACTCCATTCTCGACTAGTCGTCTGTAAAAATTTGTCACCTTGGTGGCCGCTCTAATGCAATCCAACCGAACTTCTCTCTCCGAAAATCTGTCAAGACCCGGAATGCTGCTTGGTTATCGTCGCTGTTGAACAACTGAAGTGCAAGCTTATGAATAAATCTGCATATTTCAACACCAACAACAAGTTTACCATCCAAAACAAATGAAGGGCATGACATAAATTTATTTCGAACTCTTTCGAGGAAAACAGTACATTTGATTAACCAGTCAGGCTTAAAATTCTCTTCCTATGCTTACAATCCAAAGACAATGCAAAAAAAAAAAAAGATTAAACAAATCTGTAGGTACGCAAATCTTCATTTGAAAGTAACTACGGATGGGACGTACATTTTTCCATTGTGACCATCCACATCAATCTTGTAACCTTTTTGAAGACCCTCAATACCTGGTAACAACATAAAATACGATAGATCCTGATATATGATATTTAAACTTGTTTATCAAAACATTAGTAATCCACTCCGGAAATGGGAATGCAGTCCAAACTAGATTAATTATAAAAAATTTAAAATGATAGCTGATTCTCTCTCAAACAGTTGTGCAAAGAGTGCAGAAGAAATTTATTTACTTGCAAACTCCACTCATCTGTGAACGTATTCAATCTAGGCCGTAAAGGTGACAAAACAGTGAAGCTGATCTTGTGGGTCTACCATGACAAATTTTTTTAAAAAGACGTGAAAAGGGCGCCTCAGGGTATACCTACTGACGGAATCTTTGTTAGCATCTGTACAACAATTGCAGCAACGTCAGCAAAATCATAGGATCTTTCTCAAATGTCATCACATATTGCAAGCTTTATTGCTGCAGACTGATCACTAATCCTCTAGAATTGTACCAGAAGAGTCGAGCAATTCAAGATCTTTCCCAAAACGAACCCACCTTCAATGCGAACCAGAAAGAGTTCAAGAGAAACAAGAAGTACATATATTAGATCAAGAGTTTCATCTTTGTTATGTTGCATATGTGTGGGATCACATGCAACTTTTTGGTATCTTTGCCTTGTCTTGTTTTGGTATGAGAAGTAGAAACCCTCAGTAGTCATGAAGTTTTCACAATATGAGAAGAATATATACACCTATTTCTCCACGCTTTAGTTGTGTTAGCCACAATACTTGAAATCTCCAGATTAAACATCTTTAACAAATTTCAGTACTCTCTTAACCACGTTGTGAATACACACATTTGAAACTGAAGAATTTGAAATTTCCTCAGTTGCCTAGATTTTTCATGGAAGCACAAAAGTTAAAAGTTTACAAGGTGATTTTCCATCAAAATTTAATTAACAAAAAGAGAAACACTTACTTCGATTCTCCTGTAACCCCTGGTCTTGGAGCTGCTGGGCACATCCGTCGCTTCAACAAACGGTTGATCAAAGAAGATTTCCCGACATTGGGATACCCAACTGTTCCAGCTCGAACCTGTTTGTAAAAAAGTGATATGCAATGCATTAGTTAATGTGTGATTTTGACAATATAGAAAGTAGTTAAACAGCTGAAAATGATAGCTCATAAACAGTTTTTTCAGTTTCTTATTCAAGAAACCAATAAAGAGAAGATCTAATACAGAAAGTGAGAGAGAGAGAGAGAGAGAGAGAGAGAGAGAGAACAAAAGACCATTGGTTTGCAAGAGAAGTAAAATAAATAAAACAGATTTGGCATACAATTGCAATGGAACCTACCGGTCGAGGAAGCAGTCCTTTTGCCCTGCGTTTGACATTTACACCTGCAGCCAAAGCCTTGGCTAACCGGCCAAGCTTCATCGTCCCCTGCACTTACCATGTGGTTGTAATTATATTCTCCTAATAGATTCATGATTATTGAAAAGCAATAAGGACACTAATTCTATGTTCTAGTCTTCCTACTAAACAAAGGAAAAGTACCATTCCAATTTGGCCATTTGAAAAGACAACTTTTGTGCCTTGCCTTGCAAAATAAGCTGCCCAAGCATTCCGGTCTGCCGTAGATATCATGTCTTCTCTATTCAACACCAAAATTCTTTTCCTACTACCACGCCATGAAACCATCTGTTCATGAGAAACTATACAAAGAGTTGATCATCAAGAAAGTTTGGTATCATATCAAGTCCTAAATGGTTGGCCTCAACGTTCAACACTCTAACTAATGCTTTCCCACAAATTCAAGTTTGCACCGGACTAAAAGCAATTGTTCTTAGCATCACAAATATAAATTAAATGATCCAAATATTCAATGGACTTATCTTCAACCAAACATCTTAGCAATTGCTTTATGGTTTGTTTGTCCCTGTTCTAGATCTGGGTTTTTTGGTTCATGGTTTGTATTTTTGTTCATGTGTTCAATTTTGAAGAGATTGTTTGATTTGATTGTTTTAAATATAGAGACAAAAATATGGTTTGTTTAAAGTAAAGTATCGTCCATGAGCAAACCTAGACTTGTTTGTTTAGTGTTGAGGAAAAAAATCCAGTGCAGCCCAACACTCTTTACATAAAATAGTAAGTAGGCCTCACACTTGATCCATAAAATCTCAGCCATCTAATTATTTCCCACCTGTGGAGAATAATTTCATTCTCCACCGTAAACTCACCCTTCGAGTTTCGAATGAGATATAAAATGCTCCCAATTGGTTAACTGATTAGTCACGTAAAATAGTGTCTTTGACGGCGGCAGTTTAAACCATTTTTTCAGTTATAAACAGTGTAAAATTCTCACATGTTATAATAATAATAAAAAAAATCGCTACAATGTAAAGCTGTCATATACTATAATAAGCTACAATATAATGCTCTCACATGTTATAGTAAAAATAGTTTTAACCAATAGTTCTAACCATCCCGTCAAACATGTTGGACTTGTTGAAACTGCCAATTACGTATGCTAGAGTCGTAGCAAGAGAGACTTATGTGTTGACAACGACACCAATTAACTAAATGGAACTAGTATGACGGTGAGAGATGTTTACTTTGAACTTGCATTCCAAGCAGGAAAAGAAATAATTAAAACTAAGTTCTTGTTTGGCAATCATGGGTTTAAATTTTTTTTTTTTACAGTTTTAATCACTTTTGTTATTTTATTTTATTTCATAAAATAATTTTAAAAAAAGTTCCAATCATAAAAAACGGAAGTACTTTGAGGAAAAAATATTATGTTCATGAATATGTGTATGAAAATATATATAAGATTATATAGAATTATAATATATATGAATGTGTTGAGTTAGACATCTTTTAACATTTTTTATTCATTAATGTCACATCATTTATAGGTTTGTATAACAATTAATTTGTTATAGTTTAACACTACATAAATATAGTACCTAACGTTTATAGTATTAAAGATTACACTTAAGAAAATTGATTGTTGTATGAACGTACAAATAATGTTGTATTAGTGATCGAAAATGTTATAAGTGTCTATTTATCAAGGGTCAAATTTAAGATTTTGCTCTCTGTGTGTGTCTATATATATATATATATATAGAGGACGACTTTAATCTGCACCGACTCTCTCGAGTATTTAAACAATCACGCATCTCACCAAAAAAAAAAAAAAATCACATGGTGAATCCTACTGTGTGAAGGCTTTCTCCTTGTGAGAAGCAACATGGATCCCGGCCTATACGAATTGCAACACACACCAATTATCACATGCAAATTTGGTAGGTATTTTCACAATATTCAACAACTTTGTTTTAAGAAAATAGTAAATAAGTTCCAAAAGAAGAAAAATTTAGTTCTTTGGAAATAGATTTCAAAATTCTATTAAAGGGTTTATAAAAAAAGGGAGAGTTAATTTTGGTAAAAGAGATGGTTACGTGCTTTTTTTTTTTTTGGGAAGAAAAAGGAATTCAATTCTGCAGTGTGGAGAGGGAGACAAGTTCCCCCATATTCGGTTCTTTATTTATAGATAGGGCTCAAATCATTTAATTCCTTTAAATAAAAGTAAACACTAGAATTTAAATTCTTAAATTAAGATTTATGGTCAGTAAACTCGTCGTAAGTTTATCCACAAGATTCAACATCGGGAGCAAGAACTTTATTAATTTGTCTGTCTAAAACATAAAAGTCCAAATCTACCGTCCTTATTTCCTTATCCTTTCTTCGATAATTATTTGCAACACAATGTAAAGTAATCTAATCACATGAATAGAAACTAAAGAGTCGAAACATAATAATTAAATGAGGTGTTAAAAATTAATTGGAAAGATAACTAATATGAGAGGAAAGTAGAACAACATATCTAGAATCAATAAATAGATGCTTCACAAACAAAGATCAAAAGGCCAGGAAAAGGAAATGATAGGTTAGGATCAGTCATTGGTGTAAGGTGGCCATTTACATTAGTCATCACAAAATACAAAACCCCTACTCATTAATGGAGATTAGACGATACTACAAGCAATACAAGTAGGTATAAAGTTCTAGTCATAGAAATATTATATCTTTCCATTAATGGAATTTTAAATTTTTTATTATACAAAGTGTACATAAAATACTATATATTATTTATGGTGGAATAAGTTGCAGCCATATTTTTGGAGTGTTTTTGATGTTATTGCTATGGACTTTATTCCACTGTTTGTAGCTTTTGTTGTGATAGCTGATTTAGCCATTAAATAAATTTTGGTATTTCTTAAAAAAAAAAAAAGAGAAAAGAATACTCTATATTAAAAACAAAAATAATAATATGAGCGTGATAAGTATAAGATGGTGGCTGATTCTTGACAATCCGTAATAACAAAAGATAAAATAATTTTACATTTTTTTAAAAGAAAATAATTTAAGATATTAATTTTCCTAGGAAAGAAGAAAGAAAAAAAGACAAAGGCAAAAGTTTTTAGCCTTTATTCACTTTCCCTGTGACTCAAACAGATGTTTAGGGGGTCGCGAATCTAGTGTTGCCTGCAGAGATCGTTTCATGCTAAACAATTAAAACCAACTTTTTAGTTAAAAAATAATATAAAACTATTATATATTATAGTAAAAAGTAAAATATTATTATAATATAAAACTCTTATATACAACAATGTTTTGAACAAAAAAATTAATTCTAATTATGCTTGTCAAACACCTTATTAAAATTTTTTTTTAAGCTTAAAACCAACACAAAACTTCTCCAAATTCCTTACATGACAGCCAGTATAAATACGACACATGTCCTTTAGCTTTTTGCTTCATTTGGAAGCACGTTACAAATACATAACTTTATTTTACTGTAATGTAAAGTTCTCACATGCTACAGTAGTTTACTACAATATAAGGCTCTCATATGTTATAATATTTAAGTCCTTTCAAATTCTAACTGATTTCTTAAACACACCCTTCACGTTAAATGTTTATTTGTCACAAGTTGTCGTTTTTTAGAGAACAAGTTGTTGTTTTCACTTGCTATTTTTATATTAAAATTCAAAAGTTTTGAGTGTCTTTGTACGACCCCTACCAATAGTGTATTTTCAAAACGTTAAATTTAGTTAAAATTAAAATAAAATAAAAAATTATATAAATTTCATAGAATTTAATACAATTCTAAAGTTTAAAATAGAGATTTTATCAGTGTATCTTATCAACAATGTAAAACTTTTATATGCTATAATGTTCAAGTCTTTTCAAATTTTAACTGATCTTCCAAACACACCATTCACATTAAATGTTTGTTTGTCACAAGTTGTCGTTTTTTAGAGAACAAGTTGTCATTTTCCGTTTGTCACAAGTTGTCGTTTTTTAGAGAACATGTTGTCGTTTTCTCTTGCTATTTTTATATTAAAAATTCAAAAGTTTTGAGTGTCTTTGTACTTCCCCTATCAATAATGCATTTATAAAACGTTAGATTTAGTTAAAATTAAAATAAAATAAAAAATTATATAAAATTCATAGAATTTGATAGAGATCTAAAGTTTAAAATAGAGTTCTTATTAATGTATCTTTCATGTGTCACCATAAATCCCTAAGTTTTTGATGCTTTAGTCACGTAAAAGATAAGCCTTAACCAAATTGACAAGTTGCTCGTTGTAACATTTTATTATGTAATGTAATAAAATGATACAAAGTATCGTCAAATTAATAAACGATGTCAAATGTATTTTAAAACAAGGCTATCATACAAGTGGATTTAAATCATCGTTCCACTTTTTTTATTTTTTAAACAATATCAAACCAATTATATTATGACATCTTATTTAATAAAAAACATATAAAAACAATTAAACTTTATTTCAAATTTTTCAAATAGCATGCCATAATATAATTAGTGGGATATCATTTAGACATAAAAATTAAACAAAAAAATTAAATCCTATGCAAACACGTAACATAATGTGACCAATTCCTATATATAGAAATTTCAGATTCTTCTTTCAAACCAACTCAAATAATTCAACGCAATTTATTAGATTCAATAGTAATTTATAAAATGTAAAAAAAAAAAAAAACATTTTATTGCTTACAAACAAATTAGGAAGACATGTGTTAAATTACTCTTTTCTTTTTCCCAAAAAAACCATTCAAATTGGTTTAAAATTTTCGTTTTTTTAATAGGGTGTTTGGCAGAAAGTAGTATGAACTACTTTCTTAGTTATATACAATAACGCTCTCACATGTTATAGTAACAATAAAAAAATTACTACAATATAAACATAGTATTTGGCAGTGGTAGTTTACATCATTTTCTTAGTTATAAACAGTATAAAACTCTTATATGTTACAATAACAATAAAAAAATAACTACAGTATAAAGTTCTCATATGTTACAATAAAAATAGTTTTAATCAATAATTTTAACCATTTTATCAAATACCTTAAAAATTTTTATAAACTACAATAAAAATAACTTTAACTAACCTTATGTTTAGCTGAATGGTGGAAGTCACGGTTTTCACCATAAATTCAGTTATAAACAGTATAAAACTTCATATACTACAATACTAAATAAAAAAATATTATAATATAAAATTTTTATATGTTATAAAAATAGTTTTACCTATTAGGCCTTACCGCTCGTCTAAACACTCTTTTAAGAGTTTGCACCATCCGGTCAAACACTTTGCTTGAGTGGTTGCTTCGGTGGAACCTCATATTTATAAGGTTAGGTGTTGGCAACTACTTTGACATTCGGTCACGGCAACGTGTGGGTCCCACCTTAACACGGCCCCTGACCATTGTTAGAGAGGTAGCTAGTACAAGTCAAAGTACTGTTCTTTCAGTTTTACTTTTATTTCATTATTATTTTATATTATTTCAAATTCCATGACTTGCTTTGTATATAATATTGTTTTTCTTTTCCCTTTTTTTTCCTTTTATTTTGTGGATTCTTGAGAACCTTGTTACTTACACCAAAGGAGGAAAAAGGGGAGGCAAAATCCCAATCCTCTCGTGTTCTATATCCGTCTTGGCGGGTGTAGAAATCAGGTGGACTTGTCTCGCTTTAAAGGGTGAGGGATTTATATTTTATTACCATGATTGTGATTCATAATTGGGGATCTACAATCTGGGTTTGTGAGGCTTTTGCATTATCTGATTATGGGTTTTGCTCAGGGTTTCTTAAAGAGGCCAAGCTGGGTACTTCTCAGCTGACAAGTTTGATATTTTTTAACTATCTGGGTACTTTCTTTTTGGGTGTTTTTTTTTTAGATTAGTTTTTTGAGAAGTTGAATGCTCATAAATATGTGGGTACTTTTATTTTTGGTGTTTGGTATTCTTTTGCTTAAGTTCTTTTTTTTTTTTTGAGAAGTTTAATGCTTACAACTATCTGGGTACTTTTTATTTTTTGGTGTTTGGTATTTCTTTTGGATTAGTTTTTCATCCATTTTTATGGCTACTTGCAGATATTGTTCTGGGTTTTCTGCTTTTAGTGTTGTGATTTTTTTCCAAATTTTGATTTTTGTACTTATGTTTTATTTCCCTTTTTTTTTTTTTTTTTTTATGGGTATAACAACGATAATGGGTGATTTGAGAATACGGTATTGCCGTGTTGCTTGGTTTGGAATCTGTCATTATTGCTTAGCTTCCTTTTTGGAAAATTCTCTAAAATTCTTTTTTGGTGAACTTTTAAATCTTCTATAGATGGGAATTTATATACAAGTATATTAAAATTTTGATGTTGTTTAGTCTGTGTGTATATCAAAAAATACCTTTTTTGGGCAAGGATAACAATGGTTTCTTAGAAGCCTTTTCTTAAGGTTGTGGCTTGGTCACAATATTCTAACATTTTGTTTTTTCAATTTGAATCTTCAGGAGATAATATCTGAGATCACTGGGGATACAGGGTTTAGGAAATGCAAAAATGGCTAAAAAACAGAAGATAACTCAGTATAGGGAGAGGCTAGATAGAACATTGGCCTCACCGAAGCTAACAAATTTGGAGTCTTTGAAGGCCCTTGTCAAGAATCAAATCCTACAATCCTCAGGACAAGAAACCCAAGGTTGTTATCTCCTCCTCTTCTTCTTTTTAATATGATAACAGCCATAATATATGTGCTTATATTATGAGTGTAAACTACTGATAATAAAACTTTACGTGTGTGATCTTGGGTTCTGAAGGATGTAGCGAGACGGTGATTGAAAAGAGGACTGCTGAAGTCTCACATTTTCTTGATATGTTAAGGAGTGCTTCTATGAATGACAGTCAGGAACCGAAAACTCACGAAACCGCATCACAACCGGAATGGAAAGTATGTTATATCCTTTGCATATTGTTACTACTTTTCTGGGTTTGGTGTTCAATCCTCTTATAATCTAAATCAAATTCACTTTTCTTTTTTTTTCCATTTTGAACCTTTGCATATTTATTCTACGGAATCAAATTTTTACCATGCAGAAATCTTTACATAACTTTAATTGGATGTTGATGAATCATTAGATTGTAAAGAATTTGATTGGTAATTGATTATGCCTTTGTGGGCCAGGATCTTCTTGTTCAAAGGTGTAACAGCTCGAATTCTTTTGCAGACAAAACTCAAAATCTCGTTTTCTTGCGAGTTTTGGACTATTTTGAACTTTCAACTGCTCTTGACTTCTTTTAGGCGAAAAGTTCCATCATTTTCCTTTCTTGGAGTCTAAGACAAATTAGATCATAACAAATCGTAAAATTCTCCCTTTTTTGACAGTTAAAGCAGGACAATGAAGAGTTTCGTGTAATGTATCGCGAAGGGCCTCAGGGCACTCCCTTTCATACATTGCTTGTCGAAGGCTATGTGGACGGACCTATAGACGTCTGTAAGATAAAACTGAAATAATTAAAACTACTTAATCCTTGTCTTTACAAGCATGAGTTTTGATTCTTTTAGAGCACCAAAGTAAACAAAGTATGATTATAAAATATTATCAAGTCATCACTTTAAGATAAGTTTCGCATCATCTTGCAGGTTTATGCGTCTCGTGGGAGTCGGCCCTCTACAAGAAATGGTGAGTCATGTCCATCGTATATTTATTTTACTATGGACCGAAGGGAAAAACTAAAATTAAACAAAACTTATTTTGCTATCTTTTTTCTCTCTAATTTCTCAGGTGGCCTCAGTCGACGATCCCAACTTTCAAGATTCTCTCTTGCAATTGTTTGCAGAAGGTTCGGATTGGGGAACAAATATCTCTAGTGAGGTTTGTCTAGACTATAGCTGTTGAGAATTGGCTTATCTTTTCTGGTATTTCTTTGAACATGTTCCATTTTTCACATGTTGATCGTTGTTTATATTTTCGGAAGAAAGGATGAAGGTTTCATGGCCACTGTCAACTAGAGAAGCTATTGTTCACTATTTTTTGTTCGAGTACTTGGAAGATGATCTGGTTGTTGTTCTCCTAAACACGGTACTAACTCAAAACATTTCATTACTTTATTTATTTATTTTGGTTTTTAGGTTTTCTAAATATAAATTGGAATGCAAACTAATTGATTGCAATTAATCTTAGGTCTCGGACTCGGGAAGTATTGACATCAGTACTCATGGTTTCACTAATGAGGCAATTCCTGAAGCAAAGGATGTGGTTAGGATTGACGTAGTGGGAGGCTTTGCTTTGCAAAAGGTTACTCAAGAAAGAAGTTATTTTCGGTTAGTTGTCTGGAATCAGACTCAGTGCTTCTGTGTTTTTTGTTTTCTTTTATGAATTGATAGGTTACCATGAATCAACCTAGAACATGTAGTGTAATGCCAAAATGAGGCTATAGAGGAAACAAAATTCAAAACCTGTGGAATTTTAAATTTTGTAGGACAATAGCTAATATGGATGTAAAGCTGGACTTCGTCCCACCATCGCTTATAAATTTTATCGCGAGGCAGCTCATTGGCAATGGTTTCAGGCTTTATCAAAAGGTAAATGCTTCTTTACAGAAGATATGTAAAGCATCTATCTGAAAACACGCATAACCACACATGCACATTAATACCTCAGAAAACTGCAGGTGGTGTCTTCTACATTTACGAGCGATGAAGATTTCAGCAAAGCCTTGAGGGACTCGCTGTACACTCGGATACACAAAGCTCTTCACTCTGCTAATCAATCGATCAGGGTTTTGGGAGACAAAGAAGTCAAGAGTGACTCATCCAATGTCCCTATTGAACATGAAACTACAAATAATATGAATGGCTTGGAAAAAGAACACAAGAGAGACCTGGAAGAGAAAGAACTCAAGAATGACTCATCCATTTGCCCTAACAAGCATGAAGCTGCAAATAATTTGGACGACTTGGAAGTGATGATGGATCAAAAGGTTAGTTGCGATTATCATGCAGTTGAATCTCTGCCAAAGGACACTCGAGTTGCAGGTGCGACGGCTTTTTGTGAGATCGAGGAACTCAAGAGTGAAGAAAGCAAGCATTTTGAAGAGCAAATTCTGATCGAAAAACTACCGGAAAGGTCCCCTGTTGGTGGCAAGAGAAATATCAGTTCAGAAGTGGAACAAGCTCTAGGAACATTGGAAAAGGTCATTTCTATGGTTAAAGAATATGGATTCAATACCCCAATGCAATCCCCTAATGAGTTTGGCGGTGAATGGACTCCCAAGGTATATAATGCTGTTAATGTCTCAAAATCTTTAGAAGATGAAGGGGTTTGTTTGAAACTTGAAGCTTGTGTTGAGGTTGAAAAAGAAGTCACCGAGCAGACATCCTTGCAAGAGTCGGCGAAGAATAACTCTTCCATTGACAACTCCAGGTGATTATGTTAATAAAACTGTCATGATAGTGCTTATGGCCCGTTTAAGTTTATAGGTTTGTACATAAAGTTCAAACATAGATTTGAATTTTTGTTTGAGAAAACATTGTAGCAAAAAAGTTTGAACTGTGTTTGAAACTGTGAACCAAACAACACATTAATATGCTAAGCAGATTCTTTTTATCCGTAAATCTCCGAAAAGGGTATCTTTTGTTTGTGTGTCTGTTTGTACTTAAAATGGTTTTCTCCGAAGTATCAGTGAAACCATAGCGTCAAGTGAATTATATGATTCTGAACCTCCTTTTTTTCTATTATTTTACTAGCAGGCAAGTAGGATCGAATTCGTTATCCAAAGAAGTTAACCACAACAGAATAGCGCCAGCTTCCCCGGAGCAGGAACTCTCACCTCCTTGTGATACTAACACCAATCAGATTGATTCTTCTTCGGCCAAAGATGGGCCAACCCAGATACCGATTTCGAACCATATTACACAAAGTAACACGGATTCAAATGGCGTCAATGAAAACAGTCCTAATAGAGGAAGGAAGTTTAGCAAGCAGAAAAGCCTTTGGCTTTGTTGCTGTGGACCGACTTCTTAAAAAAGAATTGACATGGAACTTGAACTGCGGAAAAGCGGATTTTAGGAGTCATGGTATATAACATGAAATGAAGCATGACAATGGCTAATACAACAATGATACAAAAGAAATGGCATTGTAATATTTTATTCATGAAGAATATAGGCTTTTACAATGTATGAAAATATTTAGTTGTGCCAATCATTTATCATACAGAAACATGGTTTAAATATTTTTCTACTGCTTGCTTTTGATACCCGTTGTAATAAGCTATATAAGAGAAATCAGTTTTGTATTTTTTTTAATTAGTGGTTGAGTTTTTTTGTATGGATTCAAATCATTTGTCTAATTTTGTATCTAAAATAACAACGTGTAACTAACCACATCGTGTCACATCCTTTAACAAGCTTGAAATCTTCTTCAATATTTATACGTGTTTGTGAAATGGTGCAGCAAAATGTGTGCGATTTGAAACAATTTGAAATACTAAAAATTGGACAGATTTTTTGCAAACTCTCAAGAAAGGGTTTTCTTGTAATTGTTGAGACTTGTTTGAAACTTCCGTTTTAATCCATCTGTTAAAACTGTAAACAGCGTAAAACCTTCCGTGGTTATAGTAAAAATAAAAAGTTGCTACAATGTAAAACTCTCATACGTTAGAGATTTTAAATTTAAAATATTACAACTGAAGTTTTAAACAAAGCAGGGTCTTGTTTTGGATATTCCAGTGAACTTTTTGGTTTTAAATCTTGAGAATTCTTTAGATACGTGTTTGTTTCTTCAAAATTCAAATCAAATGAGTATTTTGAATCCAGGTTTTTAGAATTCTAACCCCCTAAACTCTTGAGACTCAGATATGTTTGCTATAGTAAAAGTTAAAATTATCGAGAAAAAAAATCATAACTTCTTCATTTGATATGTGATTAAGACAATTCTTTTTTCATTGCATTCTTAACAAAGAGAGGAATAACTTAAGATCCATATTGCATATTTTTTAAGACCACAAACATTAAGATTTTATTAGATTTGTTAATAAATTAAAAACTTTTTTCACTATCTATCTAAATTCAAATTTCAATTTTATTTTCTATTCAGATTAATATTTTAAATGTTCATTCAAATGTTAATTCATATAACAATTTAAATCACTAATTTCACGCATACAACTCAAATCAAAATAATCTAAATCAATATAATTCATATCTATTTACCAACCGACGCTATAACTAATTATCTATAGCAAAAGCAGAGTTAATAATCTATTTCCAAATGACGGTGAGGAAGCCAAGGGAATGACAAAGTGAGACATTACAGAACGTGCCTCATGGTTTGAACTTTTCAATAGTTTTCACGTTCCAAGTTTTCGAAATTACCATTTCGCCTACGAATTTTATATTTTAGTTTTGAATTTTGCGCCTTTGATCCATTAACAAACAACAAGAAAAGGGGAAAGCTTTACGCTTCAACTACCCAAGAAGATGTGTTCATGGACAAAAAAATTCTATCCAAGTTGTTTCAACCTTCCATCGAAGTTGGTTTTTTACTACCTTTATATCCTTGAACTTTCATCAAATTGGAAGATGCTACCTTAACTTTTTAATTTTAGGAAACCATACCTGAATTCAATAGTGTACAAGAGTGTCCCAAATCAACAAGGAATCTTCCAAGAATGTTGCGTGCTTCAATATCATCTGAAATTCTAGCGACATCTACAAACGAGCTCGTATAGAACGTACAAGAGCATATATGCCAAAATTTTAACTGTTGTCATGAGTCTCTTATCACTTTACAATACTTCATAAAATTTAGAAGATAAACTAGCC